>JACCPG010000393.1:0-119400 GCA_016069955.1 Drepana arcuata | reverse complement strand
ATATATATATATATACCTATCGGTGAAACATCGCTAGAAAATTGTTTTCGTACAAAAACATTGTAAATTTGATATTATTTAATTAGCATTCGAAAATAAAGATCAGACAGCATGGGAACAGGAGGACAATAGCTCGGTCGTGTACTGAATTGCAAGTTCGCAAGTGAATTTCCTTTCCATTCGGGGCTCCGGAAGTGCTCGTAGTCACTTATTATGGTGCTATTCTTTAGCATTCACGACCCGCCACGAATGTCGATAACAGCCACTTTGCTGTCAAAATTCATAAAGTATTTTAACATACGTTTATGTTTTTTTTATGCGTAGGTACTATCTTACGAGTCTGAAACGTAAGCCGACGAAACAATGCCGTAAAAGTAAACGCGGCTTCTATTGATTAGAAGTTCATAGGATAAATTCATAGTTACCTAATACATTGCAAGTTGTACCTATTATCTATGTCTTTAGATCTATAACTATCTACCCTCTAGGAAGCCCATGTGGGAAGCCAGGTGTGATAATAATGAAAAATAGGTAGAATTAGATATAATATTTTAACTACTATTAACCGGCTTAGATCGATTAGAAACAAAGAGTAACTATGGAAATGTTGTTCAGACCAGAGTACATAATCTGTGGTCAGTCTATCTGGGCCATAGCCGTACAGGAGAAAGATGAACGTATGTAGGTCCTGCCCACGGAACATGTGGCCATAAAAAAAAGAAATAAAAGTTTTCAACGAATTAATAAATTTGGGACGGATTCTATTATTGCCCACCCTTTGAGCTGCTCGACGCGTCTTCAGAATGAAATGTTTCAATTCACTTGATATTTTATAAAAATATATTGTACTATTAGGTACTGAAGGAATAACCTTATTGGTCGTGAAGCCCGCGAGGAGCTTCGCCATGACATTTTATTAACATAATTATTCAAGAGTTAAGATGTGTTAGTCTTGTTATTGTTACCATAGACAATAATAAGAAGTAAAACTGGCGAGTACCATAGATTAATATTGGTGCGAACGCGAACTTTTAAGTCAACTTATCACCCGCCAACACGAGCTATACATTCTGTGCCAACAAGGATTTATGATGCGATTTAAAAATATCGTATACCTACTTTTTAATTATTTTTTTTACGTGTCGAATAGTGATAGGGACCTAATCTACCAACATATATATTTTATTATTCAATATATCCGTTTTGTTCCGAGTCCCTCCCTATGTTGCATCAATACTCAAACCAATACGTGTTACATCCTCAAATCAAAAGACCTTGCACGTACTTAGATTCAACAGTACTTCACCTTTGCAGAGTTTAATTGCATTCTGTGTGACTGCACTAGGGCTGATGCAAATTCCAAGTACGTAGATAGAGTATAGAGTAGACAACGTATGAGGTTCGTACACGATGGTTTTAATAGTTCATCATCATCATATCATCACGCCGAGATCCTTATAGTTAATTTGTTATATTGGTCACGTACCACTACCGATTTCTGAGATCTACTAGATTAAGGGCGCTGTGACTAGGAGTATGAAAGATCTTGCTATAGGTATGTAGTAGTCGTGGTTTAGTTTTAGGGCTTGGTACCTGGAATAATTGATATATTTTACGTGTTGCAGACACGGTAAATTAATAAAAATAAATTAGTTACATCTATGGCAAAATTAAAATAACATTTTCGCATAATGTTTAATTAATAGGCGTTATTCACTATGGTTACCGCTACCAACACTATGGTCACGACAAACAAAAAACGTTCTAGGTACACTTTAGTCATTGTTCTGAGAGGTACACTTATCATCGTTACGTTAATTTAAAAACATTACAAATGTTAACGTCACGATTTGACAGTTCTTTTACTTACTACTTTGGTTTAGTTGGGTTTATTTTAATGACTAACTGCCAGTTCAGTTCATTTCTGTATAACTGAATAAAAAATCAAAGAGCTTTGAAGGGTAATTATCGCAGCGACAAGAGTGCGCATGTGACTACATGCGACCGCCCTTATCGTGCAATAAATATTAGGCGGATGCGGAGACGGAACGATCATGATTTATTATGTTTATGCGCCGCAAATAAGATTTAAATTGTCCGTCTCGCGCACCAGACTGTACGAGGAATTGGCGAGCGTTTGAAGGTTAAATAAGTTGAAATGAAAATATCGGCTAGCTATGTTTAGTTGGAGAAACATTTCCTGGAAATTAGCTGAAACAGAAACTGCGCGCACGCGATCTTCTACCAACCGACGGAACTGAGCATTCAACAGATAATATACTGACAAATTACTATTATCGTTTTCTGGTTTAAATTATTAGCCGATTCTCTCTCTCAAAAATTCTATTTACGACTTATATTAATTGAAATTCGCTTATAAAATTTTAATTATCTTCTCGCATGTACCTTGTCATGTATGTATACCTACATAGCGTACAATACAAAAACGTTGAGCTTTTAATTTCCGCAGCAGTCCGTTTTACGACAGGTAGCCACGAATAATATCGGCAGCTGGGAACAGTTTATGATTCCGTGCGCACGCGCACGCCGTAAATTCAAATATGGTCGCCACAAACCGCAATTAGCATGAGCACCATGGAGGATTTTTTACATTAGGAATGGCAAGTTACGCAAGATTTGTTGCAACTTTTATTGTTAACAATTTATAACGGACGTTTATTGTTTGTTGCAGATCCATCAGCTAAGAAGGGATTGGGCAACGTGTACACACAAGAAATGCATCAGCCCTGATACATTCGCGCTCGAAGAGACCACACAACAAATACAGTTTGTACAGTACAAATGATCGCTATGATCTAGAACCTCGCAAATAAAGAAATAGAGGATATTAATGCCTATGTATGTATTTTTCTAAGATGAAATATAAAAGCAGAAGAAAGTATTTGGTTCGTTTCCTTATGCCTGTAAATGTACTTCTTGACCGTGCGTAAGTAAATTGTGTAGCAGATAAGTTGAGGTTTCGAAGATTCATATTTAGGTCGGTTCTGAAAAGAGAGGGGGAATTCGAATTTAGAAACTGCAAATATTTCAAATCTCTCTCAAGATAAACAAGAAAAACTATTATTTACAACATCCCTAAAAATGTATCTTGATATAATTCCAGGCAAATTGACATAAACCTAAAACGATATACTTACATAAAACCAAAGTACAAAGACGCGTGGTCAACACAGAAATGCCAGTCCATAGGCCGATTGGAACCATAGACCTATATATATTTGTAGGCTAAGCTATTAGACCTTATACAATGTGACTGATTTTGTTAGCTACAACCCTGTATAGGGCACATTTTATTTTATATGTAGCGTAGAGGCGTAACGGCCGTGTCGCGGTGACGCGAGCAGTCTACAAATAGATTCGACCGTACCTCATCTAGTACATATTTATTAGAACATTCGACATAAACAACTGTATTAGTGTGTTATAAGGTTGGTATTCAATTAGCACGTGTTGTTGCGGCGTGAAAGGAAACCATTCCTCAGCGTCACGCCGCGCCAGCCACTCTGGCGACCGACATTACCATCACACATTCTTAACAAACAACATACTAATAAAACAAAATATATTTTACAAATATTATATTACCGAAAATAGGTATTCGTACTAATTACCATTTACAAAACTGGAGCAAAATATCGATTATATTATATTAAATTAATTATATTAAAAGCTACTTACCAACATTAAAAACATACCTTAAATCTCAAAAATAATAATTTACTAACAAACATTGTCATTGAAAACCTTGAGCGAACTACCTAGTTCCCAAACACGTAAACTCCCCAAATGTGGCGCGATCCACGACTCCCTACCTAATATCGTAATAACCCTACTTATAATATCGTAACCTAAAGGTTCTACGCTCCGTAACTAAGCTCACTGCCAACCGAACGTTCAGGGAACTTTACCATATTGCAATCATGAGTCAAGAATATTTAAGAGATATCCATAATCCCTTTGCACTCTTGAACAACGATAGCAACATTAGCTTAGATAATAAAATACAATAATTTCAGAGGTAGATACGACAATATAGTTGGATTACGTCAAATCTAAAGTTAAAACAACTAAAGAAATCTAAAACGGCATTATAAGGTTCCTACTTATACACTGCACATATTCAAACACACGAGACATAAAATCTCCGAATCGAATCGATATTCGTATCTTCGAATATATTTTTATCAATTCGGATATCGGAGGACGAACCCAGAGACAATACAATTTGAGTACGTCGGGGAAATATCTTAAAAGAAAATAATTAAAAAAATAACTTGTCTTTAAAACACATTCTTACAATTTATTAGTACTTTTTAGGGATTTTAGGGAGTTTTTTGAGCATCTTGTCCACACATTCAAAATAGAGGGCGCCATATTGTCGTTGAATACAAGTTATCATAAAATCATTAATTAGTATCTGTAAAGACTTCACATATTAGAATTTCCATCCAGAACCATAAAATAAAAATAACTCACACAACATATACACACTAATTCGGAACGCCTAAGTTACATCATATTAGGACAATAAATGCGGTATCAAAATATTATTTAACGGGTAAATTAATTCCCAGCCGAATTATTTTATTTGGCAATACTTGATCACATTAGCGGAACACGTTAACTATTCTATTATTACTTGCCCAGTGGAGGGGGGACTCACCTGGAAGATATGTATGTAAATTTAAAACAATCCATTTGTAAATGTCCTGACGTTATCGGTGCTAGCAATAGGGTACATCGTAGCATATTTGAATCACTGCGTAAAGTAATTGTGCAATAACTCTCAGTTCATTGAGCAGCGTCATCTCGTAAGTGGCAAACATTTCTAATTGTTTCAAAAACCGTTACTGTGTCAATTATATTACAGCTAAAAAGTGAGTAAAGCTATGCTAACTCGTCACGCTTAACATACGTTTCTTGAGTAAGATGTTAGTGAATACAAGTCAATGCGATTTGCTCGGAATGTTTTGGCCACAGTACTTGAAGTCAGTTGCGACGTCTGCGAAAGTATGTTTGCACAGAAGCAATATTAGGTGATCATGGTGTATTTAAAAACGTCACGACGACTGCGATGTAAGAAATATGTTTGCACAATTGCAATATCAGGTGATAAGGTTGTATTGGGTAGTATTACTAGCTGCTGCTGCGAAGGGAGTCGGGCCTCGCCGTACTGGAAGGCGCGGGCGGCTGGAACTTTCCCACCGCGTACATGGGCCGGGGCGCGATCGATGACACCGCGTCGTACCTACGACGGACATACGCCATTACGGATATACACATCAAAGAGTTTATTGAATACGTGTAATTGTACACATTTCCGGACTGAATAATACACAGTTACGCAAGTGAAAATGCAGTGGCAAATGAAGACAAAAATAGCACAATCATACATTAGTAGTATAGCGCAAGGAACTATATGTGCATATATGTGGGTGTGCGGGTATTACCTATACACCTCTGCCTACCCCTTCGGGGACCCTTGTGGGAAGGCGTGAGGATATATGTTACATATAATATAATATATCTTAATCAGTAGTTGAATGTAATCTATTGGAAAGATCAGATCGTAACCGAGGTTAACATGTTCAAACAAACAAAGTCTACATATTCCTAATATTAGTATGTCTAGATAACATTATCGTTACCAGTTTCCAGACAGAACCTGTCAGTTATAGAAATCATATTTTTTTCAAACATTCAGGTCGTGCCATCAACTAAAAAAAATTTAGTCTCACTTGTTGCTCCTGTATTTGTCGGGGATGGCCTGGTAGGGTTGCTGCGAGGCGTGGCTGTGCGTGCGCGCCAGTTCCTTGAGGCACGCCTCGAGCTCCTGCAGGCTGTAGGCCGCGCTGCGGGCCAGCGCCGGCGGCCATGCTACGGCCGTGCACGCCGCCGCTGCCGTCTGCTCTCCATCCTCGCCCTCCCCCGCCCCGACTCCCGCCCCCCGACACGCGCAGCTCAGGCAGTGGCGGGCCGTGGCCAGCGCGGCGGCGGCCACCACAGACGGCCGGAACTGCAGATACGGCTCCGCCTCCAGGAGACACAGCTCCGCTATGTACTGTCCGCACAGGCAACAAAGCATTAAAAAAACACTGCACTTTCGTTGCTGTCTAAATACTACCCTCGCTGTCTAAAAAATCCGCCCCAACCCTAATATAGCTTCGAGACGGCGATGGCGAAAACAATTTTGATATAATTATGAATGAATGTGGTACACGCACCGACTTGGGCGATAAATGGTTTTTGGATATGTCAAAAAGTTAAATGACACTGAACCTGACTTTTGTGCATCCCCTATCAATATCCACCTATATTCAGTACACAAAACTACTAAGCATAAAAAACTAGGAACATCATGTTGGCCAAGTTACAACATACCAATAAATAAGCAAAAATGTTAGTATGTCATTCATACTAAAATTTTTGCTTATTTATTATATAAGATGAAAAGTATGAGAACGAAGTTTAAAGAATTTGGTAAGAAACGGAGGGAACAACTCACGGCGGCCAAGTGGAAGGTCTTCTTGGAGAGGCCATTGGAGATGCAGTAGTGTGAGAGGAAGGCGAGCGGCGTGGGCGTGGAGAGGTCGAAGGACAGCACCTTGAGGATGAGGTGCTCCATGCGCAGCACCTCGCGCTTGGTGTACGTGTCATCCGTGATGTACACAAACTCAGTCACCTCCGGGGGGTACACCTCTTCGTACTTACTGCAAAGTGCAAGAGAACATTATTTCTAAGACAATATATGAATTCACATTTGTAATAAAAGTAGAATACACAATGTATACAATACAAGCTATCTTGTCCAGCTTCGCTTGGGTGAAAAAGAGTGCCACCTGCAGATTCAGAATAGTGAACCAGTACGAACACAAAAAAGTCATCAAAATTGGTCCAGCAGCCAAGAGTTTACATACACACATACATAAGAAGTATGCACGTAAGGATATAGGTGAAATAACGAAAGAAACATTCTGTATCTCTATCTCTGTGATATACATATTCTGTGACTCCAAACGATACCAGCAACTATGGAAACTTACGCAGCAATGTAGGTAGCCGCAGTGCCCACCAGCTGCAGTTTGGTCCGAACCACACTCATATAAGACAAGAAGCGATCGACATAGGATACTGCGAGATGCAGTGTCTCACTCTGCTGGCCGTACTCGTCGCACACCTCCACCAGCCAGTCAATAAGAATTGACCGCATTACGTGGGTAATATCGGGCTGCTTGCGCATATAGCGGGGGTTGGCTCTGTTCTTCACCTGTACATTACAATTTTTATATAAGTTACGTCCTAGACTTATGTGCGACTTGGCACATCTCTATAACATTTTAATGTATCTATGTCTATACATTTATATCTTCACACAAAGGAATAGGCTGGGGGTTAACCCAATGCTTTAGCCAGAGATATAACTAAGGAGCGACAATGAAACAGCGAATCCATCGCCCTTTAAGTATGAAGTGCATGATGTAAATAAATACCTTCAACATGAATTGATGCATTTTTACGTAAGATTACATAAATAGATAAAACTATAGCAAGTAATAATATTTATAGTTTTATTGTAAAGTTTAATACTTTTAGGAGCAATTAATATTTTGATAAGTACATAATAAATTTTAATCAGCATATTTTTTAATTAGTCACACCACGAGCTTTACGGTGAAGGAAAACGTAGTGAGGAAACCTGCATACGTCTGAGAAGAAATTCAAAGGCGTATGTATAGTCGTGCTTGAGTAACGGCGATGGACTCGCCATCTGTCACGTTGGCACCTAATATACCTCTGGCGGAAAGTGGGTGTGTGGGTATTACCCATACACCTCTGCCTACCCCTTCGGGGACCCTTGTGGGAAGGCGTGAGGATATATTATACATAATAAATTTTAATCAGCATATTTTTAACCAATGAGTATAATCTAACCTTAAAAATAAAGGTAATATCAAACATGTTGCATGGAAGCTTATTTGCAGTCAAGTGCGAGTGATACCCGCGAGTTGTAAGGCTCCAAGGGCGGCCCATCAGAGTGCCCACACAAAACTTAAATGTGCCAAAAGAACTATAAGAGATGTAAACTATGTTCTAAATAAATAATAGGTTTGTAATATGCATTTGTAAATTAACACACTACTCAATACACCTACCTCAATCTCCCTCATGTATTTGTATATGTCTTGACGGTATTCAACAACATGGAAGAACATCTCTCTGTCTGTCTGTGCTGTAGTGGCATCTTCCTCCTCAATATCCTCCAAGATCTGGCTCTCATTCTTAGAGATGGACATGGACAGGATGCTGGAGTCCACCACAGACATTGGGGATTCAACGACATCTTTCTTCTCTTCCAATGGCAATCTGATGATAAGATTTATCTTTGTTACATTACAAGAATACAGAAGATTATTGTATATATTATAAGAGTAATTTTATATACTACATGAGTGGCAAACAAGCCCACCTGATGGAAAACTTTTACTGCAGCCTATCTGTTGCCTAGCCAGCCTATCTGTGTTACTCTGTGTTCGGAGAGTTATACTGCCAACACAATATAACAATCCTCCCCCCTCCCCAAGGAGCTCATTACTGGAAACCTTATTCACCACGTAGGAACACAATACAAAAAAAAAATTTGGCTATGGACTTTAATAAGATGGAGGTCCTACCCCATTGTGCCCTACCTCTCTTAAAATGATCGACAACATCTGTCTCAAAACCACCTGTAAATATATTCTGTATATTAGATTTTGGGTTCTGTATTCACACATGAGAGAAACAGACTGATAGTGGGTAGGCATTCGCTCGAATACCTACAATGTGAGGAAAGAAATGACTTAGTGTTAATGAAAGAAATAACTGTGTGTAAAATTACATAGTGATATTGGCTTGGAAAATGCACATAACTTGCCCAGCTGGGTGAATAAAAACTTAGTTTGTATATAAGCTGACATTGCTACCATTACCATAAATGTTTGCTTTCCAGAAATGTGTAATAGCAGAATGGGACTATCTGTGATTATTCTTAACACACATTGCTGACACAATACTTTAGTAACATTTCTCTATACCAAATATGGCTTCTCGGTTTAGGTGAATTTTCTTCAATTTTTCAACCCTTTCGAATCATTGAATTATTGACCATCTCATAGTAGATGAATTGTCAATGTTGAGTTAATGACTTTGCAAAGGACAAATGGTAATTTTGAAGTCGAAATGTATAAGCTATTGGGTAATAGTAAGTACTAGCCCTTGCAATAAATACCATACATAATGTATTATCGCACCAAAGTCCTCATAAGGTAAGCCCCACTAGGATATCTGCAATCTACTCTTTAAACTTACCAAGAGAGCAGATTGTCCATTCTATAGACTTACAAACCTCTTTGGCTCCATCCACATTAATTAGTCCCTTTATACTTGCTCTCTAGTTTTCACTGTTCACTATATATTAGTACTTCATACTATAGTTTGGGTTTAAGTTACTGTCTAAAAGTGGTACTTAAGGGTGAGTGGTGGTTAAAGGTGAGTGGTCTACTTATTTTTACTAATCCACAACATATCTAAACATTTTTGTACTTTAAACCAGCTCAATCAAAAAGCCATTTTAAAAGCTTACCAATCAACCTTTATCATTCTTACAACAACAATGTCTGAACTAGGGAAAAGATGAGGATACTGAAAATGGCCTTAAGGTTGAGCCCTAGAAGTCCATCATTCTTACACACTAATTTGAGGGTAGGCCACAAAATGTATATTAAGTATGACCAGTTACTTTATCTTTAACATTATAATAATAATAATAATAATAATATATCCTCACGCCTTCCCACAAGGGTCCCCGAAGGGGTAGGCAGAGGTGTATAGGTAATACCCACACACCCACTTTCCGCCAGAGGTATATTAGGTGCCAACGTGACAGATGGCGAGTCCATCGCCGTTACTCAAGCACGACTATACATACGCCTTTGAATTTCTTCTCAGACGTATGCAGGTTTCCTCTCGATGTTTTCCTTCACCGTAAAGCTCGTGGTGTGACTAATCACTGTACTTAAGTTCAGAAAAACTCATTGGTACAGGCGGGATTCGAACTTGCGACCTTTGCGTCGCAGGCAACTGCTCGAACCACTCGGCCACCACGGCTTTAACATTAAATATGGACAATAATAGAGATCAGGATCTAAGAGGCTTAAAATGATATTTACCTAAGTGGAGGAGCTTCGGCTGGTCGATCTGACTTCTTGTCTGTGGGTGGTGGCTGTGCACGCGCATTTTCGACGTTCACGAACACGTTGTCCTTTCGGAGTTCCTTGGCGACGAACGGCTTAAATGTTGGCTCGCGTTTCTTCACCTCCACCTCACTCGGCTTATCTTCATACACGCTAAACGCGCGAAACTGCGCCACGGGAGGCACAATATTCTTTTCGTTTTTGATCTGCCGTACTGTCCTATTTTCATCTTGAACCTTACAAGTTCCGTTCGTCAATCCTGGCTAGAATTCAAAATGATATTACAAAATATGCAACCACAATAAATTTCGTTGATACAAGCATCGACTTACAAGTTTAAGATTCCGATTCTGGTTGCACGCGAAGTGACTGAGGTCACCAAGCGCACGCCGCTGGTTCGCTGCAAACACATCTGCGTCTTTTCTAAGCCCCAAAGTAGCATTCTCCTGATCCTCGTGAATTCTGAATGCCATTGTCCCCGCTTTCTTCCGTAAACACTAACGAATTAGGAATTATCAGTTTGATACGCAAGCCACGCGTATACAATAATGGCAACCGTAATTCAAATACGAGTTACCGTTCAACTAAAATAGCATTTTAATGAAAATTTGAGAGTAGTTTTGAAAAATATTCAAGTTTTATACAAATTCACCCCCAAAACGCTAATAAAGCGTCAACGGACAACAGACATTTTGCCGGATTCAGCTGTTGGAGTTTACGTTATTCTTTTGTCTATGCTAATTCAAATTTCAACCAATAGCAATAAAACTAAGTAGCATAAAGTCCTATGACTTATTTTTTCATTGAATATATTATATATCTATATTTCTTTCATTACCAAAGGCAATACATGTTCCATGTTTTTGAATACTTATATGTAATATGATGTATATATATATCCTCACGCCTTCCTACAAGGATCCCAAGGGGTAGGCAGAGGTGTACAGGTAATACCACACCCTCACTCGATATTTTCCTTTTCCGTAAAGCATACCTAATGACCGAGATAATCTTTCTAATATTTAAAGGCTTTTTAACTTTAACTTATGTCGGAATATTAATTCGATTTAATAAATTTTACTCTATAAATGAACTTGCCTTCTGTCATGTTGACTACTTAAATATTTCTCTGGCGGTAAATGGGTGTGTAGCACTGCAAAGATTAAAGACCAGCATGGTCATTATTTTTTTACTTTCTTTTAACTGACCTGTGCCCACTATTTTACTAGACTAGACTTAAAAGTTAATAATATCAGCTATGACAGCTTTGACAGCAGCAGCCAGCTGATTCGATTGTTGTCATTGTTTGTTGGTTTGGTTGACAATTAAATTACTTACAATAGCAATATTTACTCGGAAGAGTAATAGATTTCTATGATTTGCATGCAATTATAATAGTCAAAACAATTTAATTTTAATAACAAACTACAGAGCCCTACCTTAATTCGTTTTAATTTCTAGGTCATTGTGATAATTGGCATAAAAGATAATAATATGAATAACTTATTATTTGTGTTAGGTTTTATACTACTTAGTGGCTGTGATATTAATTTCGCTCTGAGAGTATACAAAAAAGCAGATATTTTAAAATTAAGGTCAGTGTTTTCAACTTTTTTAATGTCCTACATTTATTTGAAAACACCCAAATTGAAATATGTACTAACGTATAGGTTAGTAATTTGTAATATCTTGTTGATGGGGAAAGCTTTAAGTTTATTTCGTTTAATTTATCAGCATTCATCACACATGCAGACTTAGCATATGACACCTATGTACATGTTATAATTGATTAAATAACCTATTTAATAATAACGAATTTACCAGGGAGGAGGTTCGTGAAATGTTCCAACATGCTTACGATAGTTACCTACGATATGCATATCCGTATGACGAGCTGCGGCCCCTCAGTTGTGACGGCGTTGACACCTGGGGGAGCTATTCTCTCACTCTAATTGATGCCCTGGACACACTGGCCATCATGGGCAACTATACAGAGTTCAATAGAGTGGTTGATATTGTGCTGCAGAAAAAGAACTTTGACACAGATATTAATGTATCGGTATTTGAGACTAATATAAGAATTATTGGGGGGCTTCTCAGTGCACACCTTCTCTCTCATAGGTAAGTGGAAGATGCAGGTTTTCCTAATAGACACATATCATCATGGTATCAAGCTCTCACAGGGTAGGCAGAGAGAGTTACAAATTATTTGCAATAAAATTGACTTGAATTATTTTTTCCAAACTTTGAATGAGTTAACACACAACACACCATGTTATGAAGGGGAATATTGGAAAACATTACCATCATCATCTCACACATCTGCCACTTAAGCACCAAAATATGAACCTGGCGAAAACATACATTGTTTTCACCAGATGAATATTTTGGTGCCATCACACCTGAGCTAAGTCTCTGT
Source organism: Drepana arcuata (assembly GCA_016069955.1). NCBI lineage: Eukaryota > Metazoa > Arthropoda > Insecta > Lepidoptera > Drepanidae > Drepana > Drepana arcuata. The sequence continues at coordinate 106,728 of JACCPG010000393.1, read as the reverse complement.
TCCCCTGTAGGAAGACATGATATACATATATGAAAATAAATTGATTTTAATTTGCAGAACTGGCATGCAATTGGAACCAGGATGGCCTTGCAATGGACCTCTGCTCCGGTTAGCTGAAGACGTAGCCAAAAGGCTTATAACGGCATTTGACACAACCTCTGGCATGCCATATGGTACAATCAACCTTAGGTCAGGCGTACCTCCAGGAGAAACTAGTGTCACTTGCACGGCTGGTGTTGGCACATTTATCATTGAATTTGGAACCCTTAGCAGGTTAACTGGAGACCCTCTTTATGAGGAGGTATGTTAAAATAATGTTATAAGAGAAGTACACCTATCTCTTCTCTTAGAGGTATAGATGTCTTCCTTCACACTTACTGTGCCCTATAGTTTCACCTTTGTATAAGTGAATAACTCATACTAATATTACAAATAATTTTTTTCTTGTCTTTGGAATAAAATATATTAAAATGTATAAGGTAATAAACTATCTGAGTGAGAAATTCATACAATTCAGGTCGGCCATTCTAGTGCAATTGAGTAATGAACATCCATATTCCATACAGGATGTATCCATACAAACAAACTTTTGCATTTACATATAATATTAGGATTATAGATGAAAGACCATGAAACTAACTACCTATTAGTTACTCACTGGTTAAATCCACTTGCAGGTAGCATACAATGCTCTGAAAGCACTGTATCATCACAGGTCTCCAATTGGCCTGTTAGGTAACCACATAGATGTGATGACTGGCCGGTGGACTGCCCAGGATGCTGGCATCGGTGGAGGGGTGGATTCTTACTATGAATACTTAGTTAAGGGTATGTATGTATGTACATATATACTTCCAAAGACAAACCTGTTTCTGATTTTATATTTAAAATTGCTAAATATCTACCGGAAATTATATATCAATGGAAGAAAAACAGTTTTCTTATGCCGAGCTTAAAATCCAGCCTCATATTGCTACCCCGAGTTAAGCATAAACTTCAATTATTGGTACTCTTACTTTGTAAATTTTAGCAAAGGGATCATATTCATATAAGGCGAAATCGCCTAACTGAGAGAGTAGCCGAATTTAGACAGCAGTATCTATCTCTGTATATTTTATCTGCACTCACATATGTATGTAAAGTTCCTGTTAATCGCCCACAGGTGCAATATTACTGGAAAAGCCAGAGCTAATGTCAATGTTCATAGAAGCTCGAGAAGCTATAGAGAAGTATCTCAAGAAGGACGATTGGTTTGTGTGGGCCACTATGTTGCGCGGTCACGTGACACTGCCCGTCTTCCAGTCGCTAGAGTCATACTGGCCTGGGTTGCTTAGTCTTATTGGTAAGACATTTGAATTACGAATTATATTGTTTTAATTTAATGCTTACTTAGCGATTCGAACGAAGGTCAGCAACGTTCGGAACTAAAGCTTAATGAGACTTAATACCATCTCATCTTTATAATATGTGAATGTCAATATTCCATCACGCCTAGTCCAGTCAAATGTTGAGAGTAGGTATGCAGATCTAGACTTGCAGGACTCTTCATACACATTTATCGCTTTCTTCATATATGTCGATTTCAAGTAACTGATATCCTTGAACGCTCGATCGATTTGTTCTAGGTATCGTAATATATGTGCGTATAAATCTCTCCCCCGTTTGTAACAGGCGAAAGCGATACAGCTATGCGTATTATTCACAACTACCACAGCGTGTGGAAACAGTATGGGTTCACCCCGGAAGTGTACAACTTGGGAACGGGTGAGGCTTCGTCGTCCCGCGAGAGTTACCCTCTCCGGCCCGAGCTGATCGAGTCGATCATGTACCTCTATAGGGAGACCAGGGATCCCATATTGCTGCAGATGGGAGAGGACATCTTGAGGAGTATACAGCACAGCGCTAGAACGCCCTGCGGGTATGCCACGGTGAGTGACCTAACAGGTAGCTGAACATAACTACATACTTGCGAACTAAAAATTATCCCCGGACAGGGAGTTATCTAGCCAGAGGTATGTATTAATACCCACACATCCACTTTTCAGCGAAGCTATATATGTATGGAGATTTTAGTTGCCCACCCTAACCCTAATATCCTCACGCCTTCCCACAAGGGTCTCCAAAGGGTAGGCAGAGTTGTATAGGTAGTAACCACACACCCACTTTCCGCCAGAGATATATTTAGGTGCCAACGTGACAGATGGCGAGTCCATCGCCGTTACTCAAGCACTCAATTTGCTTCTCAGACGTATGCAGTTTTCTTCTCGATGTATTCCTTCACCGTAAAGCTCGTGGTGTGACTAATGTTCTTAATTTCTCAGATCAAAGACGTCCGTGACCATCGCAAAGAAGACCGAATGGAGTCTTTCTTCTTAGCCGAAACGACCAAGTACCTCTACTTACTGTTCGACCCGGACAACTTTATCCACAACCCAGGGTCCCATGGCACAGTGATTAATACGCCCAACGGAGAGTGTATCGTCGACCTCGGCGGGTACATCTTCAATACCGAAGCACATCCCGTAGATCCAGCGATGCTGTACTGCTGCCATGAGGCTAGACAAGGGTTTGTATGAACATTTAAATCCTCATTCCGTTTGTGTGGATTTCTCCCAAAAAAAAATGTAATACCTTGGGATAATTTCACACAAATTGACATAGCCTCCAAAAAAATTAAGCAATGCATATGTTATTGTAACTAGACAGCGATATATTTACTTATATAGATAGGTATATAGAACATCCAAGACTAAGGTACAAATACTAGTGTTCGTCACCCAAATATTTGACCTCAGCGGGAATGGAACTCGCGACCCCGAGTTTCGTAGTCAGAGCTTTAACCAGTAGATCAGACGAAAAAAAATTTACCTTAGTAAGCTTTGAGCATTTATAATATTTGTGTAAATAGTCAGATTTATTGTGGGTGAAATCGCCTGGCAATGCTTGTATTAAATATAAATAGTTAATACAGAAACCCTATCGGGCCAGACAAAAGCAAGCGGCATTTCTCTCGAGACTTCTTTCGCTTTATAGTATTTTCGAAGCCACTTGACCAATGACGCTAGCTTAGAAATTGTATAATATAATAATAATATAATATATCCTCACGCCTTCCCACAAGGGTCCCCGAAGGGGTAGGCAGAGGTGTATAGGTAATACCCACACACCCACTTTCCGCCAGAGGCATATTAGGTGCCAACGTGACAGATGGCGAGTCCATCGCCGTTACTCAAGCACGAATATACATACGCCTTTGAATTTCTTCTCAGACGTATGCAGGTTTCCTCTCGATGTTTTCCTTCACCGTAAAGCTCGTGGTGTGACTAATCACTGTACTTAAGTTTTAGAAAAACTCATTGGTACAGCTGGGATTCGAACTTGCGACCTTTGCGTCGCAGGCAACTGCTCGAACCACTCGGCCACCACGGCTTGTAAAGTTGTTGCTTAGAAATTGTAATCCGGAAATTTTGTTTATTTACAGTATCAATTTCAGCGAAGTAAACAGGATTTATCAAATGTTAGAAGAGGAAGATAACATACACTTTGTGACAATTATTGAAACATCTATTAATACAACAGTTAACGATACTGTGGAACAAGTTGAAGAGGACAGTCCTAATGTAGGTGTAGGGTCATATGAAGAAGTTACAGTCGAGGACGAAACTGCTAATATAGGCGTTGGGAGCTACGAAGTAATTGATACTAAAGTAGACGAAAATAAAGTACTTATAAAAACTGAAACCAGAACTGGCTACGTGAACATTGATGGAACTGAGAGAGAAAAAGCCAAAAACGAGTCAATCTTGAGTGATATTGTTAAAGAAAGGATTAATAATTATTACAATAACAGCAACGTTGAAATCAAAGAAGATAAATCAGAACTAGAAGAGAAAGCGCCTGAAGAGCCAAAGGTTGAAGTGGACGATATAATAGTGTTAGTTCCTCAAGACACAGAAAGACTGCTCCCAAGTACAAGTAAGGCGAAGGATGCTTACCAACTTCTACCAAAAGTGATACAGGACTTTTTAAATAATGATTGGAAGTCCAAAGCCAAATGCGAGCCCCAGCATTTACTAGAAAGGATTCGTTGGGAGAAGAGATATCCTGATCATCCAGACGTGAACAAGTTTGAACTGTTGCTAACCCCTGCACCGTCGTTCTTGCAAAGGATATCGTTAGCCGGAGAGTTTCTTCACAAGAAGCAATTGGAAATGTGATTTGAACGAAATAGTGAAAGCAAAGTGTGCATGTTTGTGTGAATTTGTTAGCAATTTGTTATGTTAAGAAATGAAATAATATTTATACATAAGAACATGTATATTCATTTTAGAAGTATACGTCATGCCAATATGTTAGTCAAGATAAATTTATTCAATCCTATGTAGTTTAGTTATGAAGTTCTTTTGGGATAACAATCCGCTTAAAACGCGGAGCGTAATGTCTGTGTAGGTCTTACGTAATTGTGGTTAATAATTTTAAATGTAAATGTGGTTAAAATCTTGGAGATGATGGCATAGCATAGAGAAGAATACATAAACACGCAATACGCTCTGTCAACAATGTCAATATTAACAATGTCAGGTAACGTAAAAAGGTAAAAATTTTAGTAATGTAATTTAATAAAACAAAATTCCTAAAAATGCCTGTGGATATGAGCGATTGGCCAACCGATCGGGAGAGTACGTTGGCGAGCGTTGAGGGCACGGCGGACTGCGCGGCACTTCCACCCATGTATAGTCTATCATGACCGAACTGAAAACTACTGCATCCGAAGAAAATACTTTGTCGACCAAAGGATATAAATTGATGAAATTCGTTGGCGAGGGAGCCTATGCCAAGGTACATACAATGTAAGTTTTCCTTAATAAACCACCATGCGGACTTGCATGCTTTTACTGTGAAAAATCTTTCGACAGGTATACTTGACTGAATACTCAAGTAAAGACGATTCGCACAAAACGGTGCTAGCATGCAAAATTATTGAGACGTCGAAGGCGCCCAAAGACTTCGTTATTAAATTCCTACCGCGAGAGATCGACGTGCTCATACGTCTGAACCATCCACACGTGATACATATTCACAGCATATTTCAGAGGAAAACGAAGTACTATATTTTTATGAGATATACAGAAAATGGCGATCTTCTCGGGTACATTTTAAAGAACGGGTGCGTTTCGGAGAACCAGTCGAGGGTATGGATGCGCCAGCTCGCTCTGGGTTTGCAGTACTTGCACGAGTTAGAGATCACGCACAGAGACATCAAATGTGAGAATATCTTGCTGACGGCCAACTTTAACGTGAAGTTATCCGACTTCGGTTTCTCGAGATTTTGCGTTGACGAGGACGACAAGCCTGTGCACAGCGAGACGTATTGCGGGTCCATGTCGTACGCGGCGCCGGAGATTCTACGCGGCAAGCCTTATCAGCCGAAGCCGACAGACCTATGGTCGTTAGGAGTGGTGCTTTTTGTAATGCTTAACAAGTCTATGCCGTTCGACGACACGCGCATGCGCAAGCTGTACGAGCAGCAGATGGGAAAAAAGTACCGGTTCAGGTCGCGAGTGGCTGGAATCCTTTCTCTCGAGTGCAAGTCGGTGGTCAAGCACCTGCTGGAGCCCGACCCCGGCCTGCGGCACACCGCCCCGCAGGTCCTCGGCTCCGAGTGGGTGGCTATGGACAGTAGGCTTACTAGTGAGTCAGTCACCTGTATTAATTGCATATGATCTAACAAATCCACAATGATTAAGCCCACACGCGTCATCGCAGCACTAACCCAGTATCATTATCATCACACCGAGTCTGCCTAACGGGGTAGGCAGACAGTACAGAGCACCAGTTCTCTCTAGACTTGCAAACACATGTGCATACATACAGTCATCAATCAATCCAGAATTTGATTAGGTACTACGCGTAGATATAGGCCTAGATACATATACATACGATGCTATGTATCTAGTTTTAAACAATCAATAATAATTATATTTATTATAGTAAAGTTGCGTAACGTTATTATTATACAAGGCGTCTCAGAAAATATATTGCTGAATTATGTATGTAGGTAATAGGGCACTATGAAATGTAGCAAATAAAAAAATTACTTATTTTAGCATATAAATCTGTAACGTTGTACAATGTTATACATGTACAATGTTACGGCCGGTTCACACATGTCTCAGTTTTACTGTTCCGTTTTATCGTGTACGTTATTTTTTCGTCGATGGCGTATGTAGTTGTATGAGCGACTTCACACATGACACAGTATTCTGTATACAGTAAAAAATATCGTTCCGTGAAAAAATTACATTCCGTTTTGTCATCGAATACTGGACGACGGAACAGTAATAATATACGGATACGTAGAATTTTAACGGTATACGCTATTGTAACGAATATCGCTAGTTTTTCTTCTGGGCAGATACTTTTCCTCCAACGAGTATCTTGCTTTTTTAAATCCTTTTCCAACAGTTGAAGAAGTTCATCAAAAGTAGACATTGACATACGAAAGTAATTGAAAAATTTCGATTCATCACCTCGTAACTGATTCATAAGTAAACTGTAAGCACCCTCTCTAGATCTTTGGGCCATAAGTGGATGCTGCCAATAACGTCGAATCTTCCTTCTCCGACGATAGTACCAATACAACACTACAGCGTCCATCCTTCTAGAATGGCGGCGGTATACTGAGAGTTTTCTGTTCACATATCGCATCCAGTAATGACTGATCCGTTGAACGTTATACGGTGCATGTGTGAACAAAGCATAAATTTATGACGTATCCGTTAAAAACGTACCAGTAAAACGGACTCCCATGTGTGAACGGGCCGTAACTAGGTACATATTTATTTTATTTTCTTATTTAAAGAATATCAAAAAAACATGATTCGGACTGAATATTACCCCTTTAATAGATAATGTTATTTATCTTAGGACCAATTTGCTATATTTCATCGTCTTGATAATATAGTCACCACAGTCGACAACTTCTAGAAGCCAACCGTTCTATTTTTTGAGACACCTGAATACATAGAAGTAAAATTGAATGGGAAATGTTTGTCTGCTCTGCTAAACTATCCATTCGATTATGGTGAAACTTTAAGAAGTGAGTTGTTTCTAACCCTAAATTCCAAAATGAATAGAACTCGCTACGAGGACTTTAACTGATCGCAGTGACATACATTTAATTGCGTCGGTTCAGGACGCGTAGGGCGGATACACCAGTTACTAACATTTATAATTAAAGTGTACCAGGTCATTTAGACGTACCTATGACAATTATACACCCACCTATCGTTCAGCTCTCAACGCCGTGGAAGCTGCAGCACTTAAACGTGCGAAAGAAGAACGTAGAAGATTGTCCGATTCTCATAGGAATCCACCGAAACGACAGGGCGATATACTCGAAGTGCCAGACGATAACGCGTTCAGGGTAAATAAGATTTGCCTATTGTTTCCTCATAACGTATTTTTCAAGTTCCCGTATACACACATGGGATTACACATGTTAAAGGTACATATTCCAACATGGGAACTGACATGTAGGAAACTTCAAATTACGAAATATTGCTGAAGTTATCCATGATTGTGAAAGATGAATGTGATGTCTCATCCGTCTCTTTCGCATTCTTCAATAGATAAAGTGATGACATGGTAAGGCCGCTAACGCTACCACTAAGGCAACCCCTGTAGACCCAGTACCGCAGTAGGCACTGGCCATTTACATTCATATTACACGCACTTAGCTTCCCAAGAGTGCGAAAGACATATATATATACTATTACTTTCCAGGCAAGTGAAATGATAAAATCGTTAGCCAGTGTGACGGCGAAACAAAAGAATACATAAATGGAGAACAAAGCTAAGGTGAGCCAATAAATGGTTAGTACGTATTATAAACTTCAAATGGAGTATGTGTTAATTAAAAGGAGAAATTGCAGCTCCAACATATTGAAGAGGACTTGAAACTGACTGGGTCCGAACAATTGACGCTCGCTACCAGAGGTTACAAAATGATAAAAAAAGTCAACGAAGGCTCCTACGCTAAGGTATTTGTATTTTTGAAATCACATACTGCCATTGGCATAGTTTTCGAAGGGCTAGACACGGCGGTGCAGACAGACCCTCTGAACGTCTGTCTTCGGAACCTCACCTGCAAATTAGACTTCTGTTCGAAACTGGTGGAGAATACCCTTTTATTATTTATGTTGTTTGGGAATTGACTTAATAAAACCAAAACCAAGACGGTTGTCTTGGTTTAACAGGGCCCCAGTTTTTTTGCACCAGGGCTTTTGATTATCTAGCTGCGCCCTTGCATGGTCTATGCAGAGCTCCCGTCGATATATGGAATATTTTTGTGCTAACCTCTGCCTATAAATGCACCTATTATGTAATAACTTGTTAATGCTACTGTCAGCTACTAAGCGCCTGTCACCTAATTAGTGTCTTATCAGGACGCTAGACGTTTCGCATTGGTCTTTTGCTCTCCCGTTATATACCTACACATAGACTTCTATATTTATTTTACCAATTGTTACTTCGTATTGGTCATCATTTATTTTCCACAACAGGTGTATTTATCTGAATACCGCAATCCGAACAAAAACGACAAGGTATCAGTGCTAGCATGTAAAGTTATAGATACGAACACAGCTCCGAAAGATTTCGTGAAGAAATTTCTGCCAAGGGAAATAGATATGCTAATAAAACTGAACCACCCACATCTAGTGCACACGCACAGCATCTTTCAAAGGCGATACAAGTATTTTATATTCATGCGGTATATGGAACATGGTGATTTGTTAGAATACATCCTTCAGAAAGGCGCCGTACAGGAAGACCAGGCAAGGATTTGGACCAGGCAGCTTGCTTTGGCCATCCAATATATGCACGAGTTAGAAATAGCACACAGGGATATAAAATGTGAAAATGTGCTGCTCACGGCCAATCAGAATGCAAAGTTATCGGATTTTGGCTTCGCTCGTTTGTGCGTCGATAAAAAAATGAAAGATATTCACAGTGAAACATTCTGCGGCTCCTTGTCATACACCGCCCCGGAGATATTACAAGGCGTGCCGTATATACCCAAACCCACAGACGTGTGGTCCCTAGGTATTGTAGTCTATGTCATGTTGAATAGAGCCATGCCATTTGAAGACAAGCACATTAAGCAGCTGTACCAAGCGCAGCTCAATAGAAACTGGAAGTTTAGGTCCAGATATGTGGACTCGATTTCTGAGAACTGCAAGCGCTTAATCACCTCAATGTTGGAGCCGAATAGTTCGAATAGAATCAAAATTGAGCAAATAATAAATAGTGAATGGATTGCTATGGATTCAAGACTATTAGGTGAGTTATGACTTCTGAATCACGATATATCTATCAGCTTTAATTTCACGATGATTCACGGGTTCATTATTACAGAGTGGACCGCGCAAGAGACACTAGCTTACAAAAAGGCTCGAGAAGAAAAATCCCAACTTCACAGGAAATTAGAAAGTCCAGAGGCTTTGAAGTCAGAAAAAGATGTATGTTTGCCGGATACGTCTATTGTGAAAGCAAGGCGTGATGTGAACGGTTCCTCGTCATCTTGGTAACATTTCATTTATTTTTAAGCTTTAATTGACTTTAAACATTTTCAAAAGTCGCACTATAAGTCTGTAAAGAAGGTTACTGCAACATTATTGGGATTGCTTTCTCTTATTTCACAATATTATGCACACATAAATACATACATTCCTACAAAAAATCCTCCAAATATACTTACATACATACATATTAATACATTGAAATATACACACGTACATGCATACATATCATCACGCTGAGACGCTCACGGTGGTAGTAGAAGTCGAAATCAATTTACGGAAAACGATATAAAAACTTAATCAGAAACAAAAAAGTATTATACTTTAATAATATCTACCTACACATACTTTTTGTGAAATGGAATAAATTTGTCTCACATTGCAAGTTACAGTCGTGTAGGTTTTAAGCAGGTATCTGACAAGGTCAAATCAAGTTTTGTATTAGGTATGTAAAAAAGAAAATTGTGAAATGTCATTACCTACACTGTCATGATTTGATAAATTTCGCGTAAGAAAAAGGAAACAAAAATATGAATCGAAACCAGCCATCCAAAGCATATAAAATAAATTACGGGACATCATTATGTTACCGACAAAAGTGAAAATGAAGTAAATATGTAAGGAAACAAAAGGTAAATGGGACCGGCGACTGAGAAAGCCGAGCTTTGTACCACACAATCAGACCTTACTGTGTTGCAAGAGAAAGGGTTTATACTGGAAAAGATCATCGGAGAGGGGTCTTATGCCAAGGTGAGGCAGCATTATTTGTAGAAAGATACTCCTATATATTCCCTGAACTATCAAGACTGACGTAAGTGGAGGTTTCAATTTTACATTCGGTATCACCGTGCATGTTTCATGAATGACTTCATGCTCAGGGAAGAGTAAGTCAGTTAACTGTTATGACAAAAATGCGTTTAATATTAATTGTTACCGCATTCTGATTGGTATCTAAGCATTTGGGATGGTGAAGTTCATATCAAATGCTTAGATACCAGTCCGCCGAACAGAGTAGCGAAGCTACAAGAGCTAAATATAAAAATAATTGCAGGTTTACAAAGCGACGCACATGATAGACGAGACGCGGCACACAATCGTAGCATGCAAGGTGATCGACACGGCAAAGGCGCCGCGTGACTACCTCTCCAAGTTCCTGCCGCGCGAGATGGACGTGCTCATTCGCATCAACCACCCGCACATAGTGCACACGTCTAATATATTCCAACGACGCGCCAAGTACTTCATATTCCTCCGATTCGCTGAGAACGGCGACCTTCTCGACTTTCTCACTCAAAACGGTGCAGTGCCAGAGAACCAGTGCCGACTGTGGATGCGCCAGATACTCTCCGCCATTCACTATATACACACTATGAACATTGCGCATAGGGATTTGAAGTGTGAAAATATATTGGTTACATCAAATTATAACGTAAAAATAACAGATTTTGGTTTTGCCCGAGTGGTTCGCTTGCGAGATCGTGATGTCCTAAGTGAAACGTACTGTGGTTCCCTATCGTATGCGGCGCCCGAGGTGCTCAAAGGCGTGCCCTATCTGCCGAAGCAAGCGGACATGTGGTCCGTCGGCATTATACTCTACACCATGCTCAACAAGGCGCTGCCTTTCAATGAGACGTCCGTTAAGAAACTTTATGAGAAACAGGTAATTTCACACGACTATATATATATATTTATATCCTCAGGCCTTCCCACAAGGATCTCCGAAAGGGTAGGCAAAGGTGTATAGGTAATACCCACACACCCACTTGCCGCCAGAGGTATATTAGGTGCCATCGTCACAGATGGCGAGTCCATCGCCGTTACTCAAGCACGACTATACATACGCCTTTGAATTTCTTCTCAGACGTATGCACGTTTCTTATCGATGTTTTCCTTCACCGTAAAGCTCGTGGTGTGACTAAAATCTTCAAAATTTCATTAAAGCACACGTTGATTGATATAATACTGTATTTTATCGATTAATATTAATGGTAAAATCTCCCCAGTAATATCACTAGTCTCCTGTTTTTTCTACTGGAAGGTGATGCGCAAATGGCGCTTCCGCACAAATGTGGTCAACCAGCTGTCGCCAGAGTGCAAGCAGCAGGTGACGCTGTTGATGGACCCCGAGGCGAAGGCGCGGCCAAGCGCGGGCAGTCTCGTTACCGGCGCCTGGATAGGCATGGATCCCAGACTGACCAGTAAGACCTTCACACTTACCAACTCCATTTCTTAGACTACAAAAATATATATTCCTTCCCACACCCCTCCATGGATCTCCACCCATCCGCAGAGGCAGAGATGTAGGTACCTATACGTAATACCCACACACCCACTTTCCGCCAGAGATACATTTTAGGTGCTAACGTGACAGATGGCGAGTCCATCGCCGTTAATCAAGTACGACCGTACATACGCCTTTGAATTGCTTCTCAGGCGTTTGAAAGGTTCTCCTCGATGTTTTCCTTTGCCTTATAGCTCGTGGTGTGACTAATCACTGTACATAAGTTGAAAAAAACTCATTGGTACAGTCGGGATTCGAATTTGCGATCTGTTTGATCTGCAAGCAATAACAGGGACCATAAAATAACGTGATACGCTCACAATACAATACAATGTTTATGCGGTGCAACGAAAATATTGCAAATTAGAACCCGGACCAACGAGTTTTTCTGATGGCGTCGGAAAACCTGCATATCTACATTTGAGAAAACAAAAACTTACGTATAGACATGCTTGAGAAACGGCAATGTTGAAGGCAATAAGTATAAGTATTCAATCGCAGTTCTTAAGAATTTGAATCTTATATCATAGAACAACATTGCAGAACTAACATTTTTGGAGGAATCTCTACTGAAGCAAGCTGCCGAAGAAACTCACAAGAAGGACAAAGAACAAGAGGACGAGAGCGAACTTGAGCGGTTAGCGGAGATACGCCGCAAGGGGCGCGGGAAGGGTGCGTGCATTTTATATAGTTTTATGGACACTTGATGAACACCTCAATCTGAAAATAGCTTTTACTTTATCAACTAAGTACAATATTATACACATTCGTGTTTATCCCACAAATATCTTTCTCAGGGAAACACACGAGCTGTGAAAAAAAAAATTCTGCTTTCAAAAGCTTTTTCATACATACTAAGCTGGCAAACAATCATGCGGTCCGGCTGATGGTAAGCGGTTACCGCCGCCTAGTTAACACGAAGGATATCACTGGCGCGTTGCTGACCCAAAAAGTTACTTTCGGAATAGTTATTTGCACTCACCTGTGGTTTCACCTCACAAAAGTGGCCTGGGACGTATTCCCCTTATAGTCTACTAGCTGCGCCCCGCGGCTTCACCCGCTCAAAATGGGATTCATTAACATTTCATATAGATATATTTTATGAACAAAACATATCCTTGGTTAATCCAGTGAATAAACTCTTTTTCCGTTCAGTCGTTCTCGCGTGATTGAGTAACAAGCATCTCATACATACGCACAAACTTTCGCATTTATAATATTTTATATTTATTTTATTCCACTGGGGTGGCAATCAAACATGCGACCCGCCTGATGGTAAGCGGTTACCGCCGTCTGTGGACATTTACAATACCAGGGGCATCACTCGCGAGTTGCCGACCCTGCAAAAATCTTTTCTAACCCTTCTTGAAGAACTCCTTGCTGTTCAACGGGGAGTTCACAGTCTGAGCGTGCGCGTAAAGAAACTCCTTTGAAATCGCAGGATAGATGCTGACGTAATTTATTTGCCTTTCAGAGGGCCTGAAAGTACTGAAAAATGTAGACGAGAACTTCGCCAAGTCACAACAGATGTTTGAAAACAAGGAATAAGTAATGAAAATCAGCTATTGTGTTCATTCAATATTTATTAACTTTTACAATTTATATCTTATGGTTTTAAAGTATCGTAAAAATTTATTAAATACATTATTGTACATAGAATTGTTCTTTTAATATAACGCAATGGCTTAACAAATCGCCACAGGTATGTTTACAAAGCTATGGAAGACGAGGGTTCGTTTGAAGGGCTCACAACGATCTTAACATTTGGCACAACACGTTGGGTGCCCGCGAGATCGTCCAACTTTCGAATTTAGACTTGCTCAATATGTAAAATATCGTAATAGATCGTTTTCTATATCGTTTCGTGATCATTTGTTATCGGACTGATGTATGTAACAACAAATTCAGACCCTATCGCACTCTTGAATAAGAATGTTGCAAACACGATACGTTATTCCCTGGATTCTCTCAAATAAAAGACATTCGAAACAACTCGTTTTTTCCGATGAAATATTTAAACAATACTTGTGCTACTATGATTTTTAGTACACATGTACTATATAAATGTATTGTATCTGCCCTGAAGTTTATCTAAAATATCGCAAAAGTTGGACGAACGCGGCATACAATTAGGAACAGGATCCTGGATTATGCTAATGATAAAAATCGTATAAAATGTTACAAAAACGGGAAACAATTCCTCTAACGACAGTTCGTGATATAAATTGTGCGATTGCTCTGAATACAAAATTAATCAACTGTATCGACTAGCCTTACACGACCTTGTATAACTAATAACTGAATCTGTGTAAAACCGGCCTAAAATCCTTTATAATATTAACTTTATTTATAAATACACTCCTCAAACACTAACAATCAAATCGGATATATTAAACAATGTGCAATTCGTAAATTATTACAAATGTATATGTAAGTTAAGAATCGTATAAAGGCTGCTCCATAATAACTTTCAGCGAATAGAAATGAGACCAGATTAATATTGTCACCTTTCAGTCGATTCCTAATTAGCTACCTTATTACTTATTATAAAATGCACTAAGTACTGGAAACCTCAATGAGACAGTTCAATTACGTGTTATAATTGCGTTGAAATATAATATTTGAATGAAATATAGACATATAAAGTGCAGGATATAACGTGTATGTTATTTGTATTGGAATGTCTATTGCTCGGGCTATTCATAAGACAGTTTGCATCACTCTCTCTCGGCTCGTGCTCACTCAATCAGACATTAATTTACTAAACACAAAATAAAAATTAAATATTTATTTTATTTAAATAATAAATCATTCTTTTAGAGCTCTCAACGTTTAATACTACTATGAACCGATATAATTAATTATTTTTGGCAGTTAGACGATTAATCGTTTTAAATAGTTCGCTTATGGACTAACAGTGGTTGATACCTTGGACGCTGCCTCGTCTGGGACAAGACACGCTACGGTTGAAATGTTAATTTAGCACCTGTATTACATTTTAAATAGTACCATAAGGTACGGAAGCTTTTAGTCAACATTGAATCCAATTAGTAAAGTTATTTGATAGTGTGTCCAAGGCATGTTGTACGCAAGATCAGTTAGTGCGCTCTGACGTCATCACGCGGGGGAGAGACAGCCGACGCGACGCCCGCTACCGCTGACTTTACTCTCATCGTCTGTGAATATGTACAATTGCTTTATCATACTAACTTATATATGTATTTACAGCATTCTAGCATTGAGCTAAGTGAACAAGTTAAAATCTACATAATTTTTCAGTACGTAAAAACACATTAATATGTAAGACCATCACGCCGAGTCCCTCATGATGTAGGCATAGAGAGTGGAGAGACAGTTCTCTTTAAACGCACAGCGTTCTCTGGCTTCATCCACATTGATGTTAGTTAGTTGATTGTTTTATTTAATTCTTAAGAAAAAATACTGAATACAAATCCGGTATTTTTTTTCTTCTCGTGTATTTATGTTGCACGAAATTCGCCTTTTCCAGATGATTTTAGGTCTTGTACAATTTAAGTCATTACTGTGACTCGGCGTGATATCTCCAAATGCACCTCTTAGTATCTTTGAGCCATGAAGTAAAACGGCCAGATTTGTGTCGACGTCACTGCAGATTTTAATGAGCTCAAATCTCAAATAAAAACAAACCTTATATAACATGTAAGCACACCACAAACCAAAATAAAAGCCATAGACTCCCTTGTTAAATGAGTTATAGAAAACAATCACCCAAATATTAATTATTGTCCATAATGTCTACGTGTGCGTATAAACACAAACAGTGCATGAATCATAATACATACAGATAGTGTCATCCACGAAGACGCACCCCAGCAATTTCTAGTAGCGGGGGTCGCGGGATGCGGGGGAGAATGACCCGGGTCTATTAATTGTAGCGTGCGTGTGCACTCATAGGTAACTAGTGTGTACCGATATTACTCAAACATTAGTGGAAGGTTGCACACTTACACTATAAACTATAGGGAAGAATAGTGGGGCGCGTCTTCGTGGATGGCACTATCTATACATTACTCGAACACAAAGGTCAAATTATTACTATTGTATTTTACCTTCCGCCATCTCATCCTGTCATTGCATCTGACTGATTAACCAACCGTAATTAATGTTCCTTTACCGAAATCAACTAGGAATAATTTGAAAAACTTCTACTTATTTTCGTAAACTGTTGATGACATACATACATGCTCCCTATTCGCATCCATTGTACTAACGCATACAACTGATTATAAACTTGTACTATATTGATAAACTAACATAAAAGGATATCTAATGCTGTTTATACAGGACTAGCTGTGCCCGCGACTTCGTCGGCGTGGACGGCTTTTTATCTTTCGTAAAAATGTTTTTTTTCTATAAAAAGTATCCTATGTTACTTCTAATACCTCCAAGAATATGTGTACAAAGTTTCATGATGATCAGCCAAGTAGTTTTTACGTGAAAGCGTAACAAACAAACTTACATTCACATTTATAATATTATTAAGCAATTAAGGATATTTATGTGTATATAGGATAAAAACATTAAGGGCCCAAACAAATATTCCGCCAATGAAACAAATTCAAGAAAAGGCTTTACTTTTCTTTTTACTGTTTTTCCAACGAAGACAAGCTTCTTGATAGGAATTATAAGAGAAAATACTATGTAATAAATGGTCGTCGCAAATTGTATATTCACAACAAATTACCTATTAAGTTTTCATAAAAAAAAACCATTGAGAAACGGTAATGTACTCGCCATCTGTCACATTGACACCTAAATCCTAAATCCTTGGCGAAAAGAAGGTCTGGTACACCTCCGCCTACCCCTAGTGGGAAGGCGTGAAGATACCGAGTCTGTATACCGTTGGATGTTTGTTCTGTTAGGTAAAGAGTATAGATTAGTGTTGTTAGTAGAGGCGACTTACTGGCGAGGTGGCAATGTCACCTGAGCAGTCGTCGTGCAGCGGACACACCAAGTCGCCGAGGTCCAACTCGTCTTTGCTCTTCTTGCGTTTCAACGAGAACTGGCTCTTCTTTGGTACCTTGAAAAACATATAAACAATATTACGGATTACCGAAATATAAATAAAATACAATTGAGTAACGACTATGTACTCGCTGTCTGTCACATTGACACCTAAATAAGAGAGGTAGGGTATAACGGGTTTCCCGTCCGAATTTGGAGCTGCCCGACTGGGGCAGGACCTCCACCTTATAGAAGTCCGTAGCCAAATAACACAATTTATTGTGTTGTGTTCCTACGTGGTGAATAAGGTTTCCAGTAATGAGCTCCTTGGGGAGGGGGGAGGATTGTTACAATGTGTTGGAAGCAGAGGGATTAAACTTTATGCTGCCAACACACTATAACACTCCGAACACAGAGTGGCAGCACGCAAGTGATACTTCGGTATCGTGAGCGTAAATAGGCTACGGTAACCGTTTCCCATTAGGTGGGCCGTATGCTTGTTTGCCACAATTGTTGTATAAAAAAATATATGTAAAACAATAATTTAGGAATATATGTCAAAACTTTTTTAATAGTGAATAATACCTACAAATATATATATATATAAATATATATATATACATATATATATATTTATATATATAAATATATATTAATATACATATATATATATATATATATATATATATATATATATATATATATATGTGCCAGTTTTGGCTGATTTACGATCTGTTGGCTTTGTAAGATGTCACTTTTATCATCATTAATCCTTACTAATATTACAAATGTGAATGTAAGTTTGTTTGTTACGCGTTCACGTAAAAACTACTTAACCGATAATCATAAAACTTTGTACACAAATTTTTGGAGGTGTTAGAAGTAACATAGGATACTTTTTATTGAAAAAATAAATCATTTTTACGAAAGAAAAAAATGCCGTTTTACCAAAATGGTGATGGCTTATATCCAGGATTAAGACATAGAATTCATTTGAATCCCGAAAGATTCAAAGCTCTAATATGATAAAGGCAAAAGTATGTATGTTGCTCTTTCCACGCGGGCGAAGCCGCGGGCATAAGCTAGTAAAAATATACATTTTAATTGTGTATGTTAGTGTAGCTTTGGGATTTAAGTAGGAACCCATAGAAGGCACAAATCTTTAACAACCTAAATAAGAATTAATTAATTTTATATTAATGTTTACATATTTTAGTATAAAATACTTACCTTGTATTTGGTAGTAGCTGTCAGCAGTTGGTAGCCAAGAGTTTGTTCCGCATTCCGTTTCTGCTGTATCACGTCGCGGCCGAGTAAGTCATTGAACCTGTAAACATATTGCTTGAAATATCCTCTATAAGATCAAGGCGTAGTCACCCTACCAAAACCTTTAGTATTTTTACTATGGATAGGAATATTTTGTCCAGAAAATTGATCTTTCATGCTTCTCGTTAACGCATGAAAATCAGCGTCACAAATTCCACGCACCATATATTTTTATTAAGATCATCAACGACAATTTCGCCGCACATAGGTGTAGGTGCGCAAACGTGACAGGTAGCACAAATAGGTGCAAACTTGACAGTTAACGATCAACGTGCGTCTTCGAATTTATACTCACACGTAGTAGTTTCGTAATCCAGTATTGATCGCTGAAATATCTCATATCGGGATAAGTTCGATTAAGTACCTTTGTGTCAAATGCCGCCGTAATAACGTCTTGTTAGCTGGAATGTTGAGCAAGGCAGCGAGGAGCTCGGCGGTGAAACGCGGTTCCAGCAACATCAGACCTCCGTGGACACCTGGGCGAGATTTCTATCATTATTCAATCAAATGGCTATTAAATGTTTCTTGAGCTCGGTAATTGAAATAAAAAAACTGTAACAAATGCGAGAACGCTGCTAGTTTCGCAAGTCACTACTCAAACCAGCCGTCACGGCTCCAAATGTATCTATATTCTTCACGCTTTACCATACCTCCTTGTTCCTCATAAAGAGTGTTGTAAGACTTCTGGCTACTTATTCGGATATGTATATAACCTATATGTAAATAGTGGAAGAAGCGAAAGAGGTATGTAAGTGTGGAGAGAACTGGCGCTCTATTCTCTCTGCCTACCCCTTCGGGGACCCATATGGGAAAGCGTGAGGATATATTATTAATAATAATAATAATATATACATTTTTAATTTTTTTTATACCACAAGAGTGACAAACAAGCATACGGTCCACCTGATGGGAAACGGCTACCGTAGCCTATTTACAACGATACTGAAGTATCACTTGCGCGCTGTCACTCTATGTTCGAAAAGTTATACTGTGTTGACAGCATAATGGACTAATCCCTCTGCTGCCAACACAATATAACAATCCTCTCCCTCTCCAAAGAGCACTGGAGACCTTATTCATCGCGTGGGAACACAACACAATAAACTGTGTTATTCGGCTACGGTCTTCTATAAGGCCCGAGTCGGGCAGCTCTAAATTCGAACGGAAAACCCCGTTATGCCCTACCTCTCTGAAAAGGACATATGTAATGTGAAGATCTAAAGACGTATAAATACGAAAAATATATAAAGACTAGCTGTCCCGCCCAGCTTCGCCTGGGTGAAAAAGTAAACAAAAAGACGTTTTTAAACTATTGCTTCCCCTATGTTGATAAACGTGTTTTTTTTTTAAGTTTTGTTTCATAAAACCCGTTCTTAGCTGACCTCTACACCGCGTAAGGAATACTCCTACCAAATTTCAAGTCAATCGGCCTTACAGTTCCTGAGATTTCGTGATGAGTCAGTTCAAAAATGGGATCTCCTATATATATATATAGATATATATATATAATAATAATAATATAAATAAATAATATATCCTCACGCCTTTCCACATGGGTCCCCGAAGGGGTAGGCAGAGGTGTATAGGTAATACCCACACACCCACTTTCCGCCAGAGGTATATTAGGTACCAACGTGACAGACGGCGAGTCCATCGCCGTTACTCAAGCACGACTACATACGCCTTTGAATTTCTTCTCAGACGTATGCAGGTTTCCTCTCGATGTTTTCCTTCACCGTAAAGCTCGTGGTGTGACTAATCATTGTACTTAAGTTCAGAAAAACTCATTGGTACAGTCGGGATTCGAACTTGCGACTTTTGCGTCGCAGGCAACTGCTCGAACCACTCGGCCACCACGGATTTTTTACACGGCTCCTATATATCTAAACTAATATTATAAAGAGGAAAACTTTGTTTGTTTGTTTGTTTGGTTGTAATGAATAGGCTCAAAAACTACTGTACCGATTTGAAAAATTCTTTCACTGTTCGGAAGCTACACTATCTCCGGTGAACATAGGCTATATTAAATTGGACCCGATAGGTGGCGCTGCGATCGAGTTTCAGGAATTTAACTTTTTCACCCGGGCGAAGCTATCCCTTTCTGTGTGTCTTAAGGTGGATTCGAGAATGGTTTAGATTTACAATTGGACCCGATAGATGGCGCTGCGATCGTGTTACGGGCAATTTAACTTTTTCACCCGAGCGAAGCTGGGCGGGACAGCTAGTATATAGATAAAGGTATAAACAGTTCGTCTGACCGGCGCCGCGCAGGTTGGGCGCGTACTCTGCGAGGTCTATCTCCTTGAGCCACTGCATGACGCGGTGCGAGGACCAGCGCGCCAGCTGCGGCTCGGGCGCGCCGTCCTCGCCGCCCGCGCCGCCCGCCTCGCCCTCCGCCGCGCGCCGCACCATCGTGTCCGGACTGAACGCGTTCTCGCGCAGCACTTGGATCCCTGCAACATGATCACGTGACACCCACGGCGTTCACTGTCGCTACATCGGCGGCGAGACCAGCCACTCAGTTGGGCAGTTCCTTCAGTTCGGGAATCGAACATTAGCGGGCGTCTATAAATTACGTGAGGTGTATTTTTTATTGTCTGTCCCTCCCTCCCCCCGGTGAGATATTGTGTGTGTGTGTGTGTGTGTGTGTGTGTCTGTGTGTCTGTGTGTGTGTGTCTGTGCGTGTGTGTGTGTGTGTCTGTGTGCGTGTGTGTGTGTGTGTCTGTGTGTGTGTCTGTGTGTGTGTGTGTGTGTGTGTGTGTGTGTGTGTGTGTGTGTGTGTGTGTGTGTGTGTGTGTGTGTGTGTGTGTGTGTGTGTGTGTGTCTGTGTGTGTGTGTGTGTGTGTGTGTGTGTGTCTGTGTGTCTATATGTGTCTATATGTGTCTCTGTGTGTGTGTGTGTGTGTGTCTGTGTGTCTATATGTGTCTCTGTGTGTGTGTGTGTGTGTGTGTGTGTGTGTGTTTGTGTGTGTGTGTGTGTGTGTGTACCTCGCCGTATGGAGAGCGCGTGCAGCGCGTGCGTGACGCGCAGGTGCAGGTGCAGGTCGGGGTGCGCCAGGCGGTGCAGGCCGCGGCCGTCCAGCGCCGCCTCGCCGGCCGCCGCGCGCGCTCCGCACACGCCGATGTCCTCCAGCCAGCGCAGCGCCCACGCCGTGTCCAGCCGCCCCGCCGCCGTCAGCAGGGGGTCGCCGTGTCCGCCCTGACACACACACACCACTCTTAGCGACACACACGTCCACACGCACGACTCTAACAGCTCTACAGCGTGCTATGTACCTTCGTCATATTCATTATTTAATCAAACTGATATGACTCTTAGTCCCTTTTGAAACTATACCAATTTAGTGACACTCACATTCACACACACGACTCTAACAGCTCTACAGCGTGTTATGTACCTTCGTCATATTCATTCTTTAATCAAACTGATATGCCTCTTAGTCCCTTTTGAAACTATACCAATTTAGTGACACTCACATTCACACACACGACTCTAACAGCTCTACAGCGTGTTATGTACCTTCGTCATATTCATTCTTTAATCAAACTGATATGACTCTTAGTCCCTTTTGAAACTATACCAATTTAGTGACACTCACATTCACACACACGACTCTAACAGCTCTACAGCGTGTTATGTACCTTCGTCATATTCATTATTTAATCAAACTGATATGACTCTTAGTCCCTTTTGAAACTATACCAATTTAGTGACACTCACATTCACACACACGACTCTAACAGCTCTACAGCGTGTTATATACCTTCGTCATATTCATTCTTTCATCAAACTGATATGACTCTTAGTCCCTTTTGAAACTATACCAATTTAGTGACACTCACATTCACTCTAACAGTACCTCGTCGATTCATTCTTTAATCAAACTGATGAGCTCTTAGCCTCTACAGCTGGTGACACTCTCACATTCCACACACGACTCTAACCTCTCAGTGGTGTACCTTCGTCATATTCATTCTTTAATCAAACTGATATGACTCTTAGTCCCTTTGAAACTATACCAATTTAGTGACGCTCATTCACACACGACTCAACGGCTCTGGCGTGTTGTGCCACGTCATATTCATTATTTTAATCAGAAGCTGATATGACTCTTGGTCGCGCAGAGTATGCCATTTTGGCAACCTCCATTCCGCACGGCTTCTTGGCTCTACGGCGTGTTATGTACCTTCGTCATATTCATTCTTTAATCAAACTGATGTGACTCTTGAAAGTCCCTTTTGAAACTATGCCAATTTAGTGACACTCACATTCACACCCTTGGCTCTACAGCGTGTTATGTACCCTTCGTCATATTCATTCTTTAATCAAACTGATATGACTCTTAGTCCCTTTTGAAACTATACCAATTTAGTGACACTCACATTCACACACACGACTCTAACAGCTCTACAGCGTGTTATGTACCTTCGTCATATTCATTCTTTAATCAAACTCTTAGTCGCTTTTGAAACTAAAGCACTAAGCATACCCGGTCGATACTAAAATCTACATCGTGTTGCCGGAAAACTTTCATCAGTTATCAAATTCATTATTTACTCATATAGTAGAATTTTTGTGCCTTCTCTCACTCGATACCCCTTAATAATTACAGCGTGTTTTGAACAGTCGGTAACGAAAACCTTTGTCATTTTTTTTATTAATTCCTTAATCAAGTCGTACCTTTTGAAACTAAAGCGTGACTTTTACACTCAATACTGAATAACATCTACATCTTATATTACAGTCAGGTGAGAAAACCTTGTCTAAAATATACAAATGTACACTAACCGACAGTAAAACTTAACTTATTTACCAAAAACACCCAAGTTATTTTTTATTCGCTCAATGCCGAACCGTTAGTTACACAATATATGTACTTAACTAAAACAGTAGATGATCACTTGTCACAATTCATCAATTGTAATTTAGAGGTGTGATTGAGAACGAGATTGAAAGTATAACGCAATAAAAGCACTTACAAGCAAATCAGTAAGGGCGAGCACAATTTTCTTCTTGTGCATAGGGTGTTTTATGGCGAGTTCCTTCTCTATGGTATGGTGCGACGCGGCCGCCATCACGCCGCGAGCGTCGGGAGTCGCGTTGAGCCACACCCTCGCCGAGTTGATGTAGACCTCAAGGCCGAGGCTCTCCAGCCATCCGCACGTCGTGTCGCAATCCCATTGGCGGACGTCGATCGTTTGCCTGAATGTGTACAAAGCGTAGATTCTCATTTATTTATTTGTCTAATTATTTGTATATAGCACATGTTTTTTTACTATATGTGTACATATATAAGTGCTTTGGCTATATAGCTGTTGGCTTATATATTTTTTTAAGGGAAGGATATTATATTAGCTGCCCGATTTAATGACCCATACCAATGTATATATATAGGAGATCCCATTTATGAACTCACTCATCACGAAATGTCGGGAACTATACGGCCGTATATTAGCCGTATTTGGCCGTATTTGGTAGGAGTATTCCTTGCGTGCTGTAGAGGTCAGCTCTATCTATAGAGGATTTTATGAAACCACCCGCTAGGTGAAGGTGAAGAAAAACGTGTTTTTTTTTACTTTTTCACCCGGGCGAAGCTGGGCGGGCCAGCTAGTATTATATGTAACACGAAATCAAAGGCAGACACATGTCTTACATTTCGTGTCCGTTATTGAAATAAAACCCGCCTTATGTGTTAATCCAGGTATCCAAACTATTTGTGTATCCAAATCTCATCCAATTACGTTCAGGCGTGATTGACTAACAAACATCCATCGTATTTTTTGCACGATATGATATGAGTGTTGAGGATTTTTTTATACCACTTGAGTGGCAAAAAAGCATGCGGTCCGCCTGATGGCAAGCGGTTACCGCCGCATATGGACGCTTGCAACACCAGGGGCATTACTCGCGCGTAGCCGACCCTGCAGGAATCTTTTCACACCCTTCTTGAATAACTCCATATAATATGCATAGGATATGCATGTGGAAAATCTCACCAAGGCATAGTATTGGGACGAGGCCGAGGCGCCGAGACACGCAGCGAGGAGCGCGCGAGGTCATCGCCCTCCAGCCGCACTCCGCCTCCACTGCCGAGCCTCGACCGCACCTCGCGCAACGACGGCGAGGGACTGCCTCGCGGGATAGTCTCCTCTTTTTCAGCTATAATTTAATCATCTTTCATTATATATATTCTACAATTCATATTACAACGTTTCTAAGCTGGTCTAACTACGATTTCCACAATGCTTGAAACGTTGCAGCAAAATAAATTCTACAAGTCATCAAGAAATTAAATACGAATACATATTCGTATTTAATTTCTTGATGACTGATTTTATAGCAAATTTCCTTTAATATATACGGCAGCTGAGTGTAAACATCAATTAGACTGTCCGTCGAACGACTGACAACTAGACTCATTATACATGAAGCCGAGCTCTTCACGGGGTAGGTGCTAGTAGAACTCTAGTTCCCTTTACACTAACAAGAGCCTTTAGCATACATATTCATCGATCTAGTTAGGTATCTAGTTGAAGCGTGGTCGACAATCGACATCTGCATAATCTTTCGGATATATTTGCATGATATTAAATTTAGTAAATTTTAAGAAACACGCCAATGCAATATATACCTTACGGTATTAAATAGTTGGCAAAAGATCGCGTGCTCCAAAAGATACGCAAGGAAAGCTAACCCAAATTGCATCTGTAAATTTTGCACGAATGCGCTGGACCAATCAACAGTTCTTATTTTGTTTTTGGTGATTGGTCAAATGTCTATCGGTAAGCTATTAGTTCTAAGCGCACAAATACACAATGATGTAACTTACAAACTTATTACTAGGCATGCATTCACTATGACAGCGCGTATACGACGTTTTACTAGTGAGTGAAGTAGAAATAAGGACAGTTTAATCTTTGTATGTAACTAATACAAAAAGCGGACAGATACATTTAGGTGATACAGTTATTTGAGTGTTCATACACACTAATACGTACATATAGACGGATCTACGAACACAACCCAAGCAGGGGAGAATATGGGAAGTACCTACTGAATGTATACAACGGCGGCATTTAAATATAATCTGTATTGCAACGGAATAGAGGTACATACAAGTCTAGTAAGTAAATTGAATAAAATTTACACTACGAGGCGAATTTAATTACCAATTAATTGTAAAGATGCCAAAAAAAAGCAAATTCTACATTCATAATCATCACGCCATATAAATTGGTCTTTCAACACGTATGAAACAGGTAAAATTTATCATTGTTAAGTTGAGAGTATCTCAGGCAGAAGCTTATGTACAATGTCGGCCAACTGGATACGAAGCCTGAGGGTGGGTGGTAGGGCCATGCGATGGTATCGCGAGGGACAGAGACCTAGGTTGGGCACCGAGTGTCCGCGGCCGCGCGCCACCACCATGTCGTGTGTCAGTTTACCGAACGCCACGCGCGCCTCGGACGCCAACACCGAGGACCGGGGCAGGGACGAGTACACGTGCGAGTTGCGCTCTATCTGCCGCCCGTAGTTCGCTGGCGGCGTCTGACAACAAACATTGCTCTCACTACCACGTACCTACCTCAGATTACTACCTTATTTCAGATATTAAAATCCTTAAATAATGATATTAATATATAATTATAATATATAATTTATTTAATTAATTTCTTAATTAAATAAATTACATATTTTTTTCTTTACAAAAGAGAAATTAAAGAGTACCTAATCAAAATTAAGAACAGTATAAAATAATTCAACATTACATTACACTATACTACACAATAACCATTTACATGTGACTAGGAAACGCTACATCGACAACATGGTCCGAAACTACATACCATACAAGCTCGTTCAATTAATATGCCTCGTTGTGGGATTTTTATTTTTAATTGAATACTTGTTTGATTTAAGCCTAGATGTGCTTTTATACAGCCTTTCAAAGAGTCTTACAGCCGGCCCCATAATAAGGGGATGACATTCGGAATATTTTCCGTTCGTGCCCTCTTCACGCCCTCACATCAAGGGATACCTCGATTAGTACTGCCATATTGTTGGGGCCAACATGGCAGATTACTAGTTTGCCACAGGCACGACTTTACATACCTCTTAGATTGTTCTTATACTGTTTTTTTCACAATTTCTTAATAACACCATGAAGCTAGTGTTGTGACCTCTATGTTTAACGACGTACCTACTGCAAGCTGAGAGAGTCTCAAAACTAACCGATAAAATAAAATATATAGGTATGTATACAATTGCGGAATTATATTAAATAGAAAGTAAGACGTACTCTAGGCGGCGCTGGCCTGGCCAATGGCGTGGTTGTGATGGCAGCTTCAGGCGGAGGCGACCGCTCCATAATGCCTCTCTCCGCGGCGCGCAGGCGCACCTCACTCAATTTTGACAAAAGCTCCAACTTTTGAGTTTCTAACGACGAGCGCTGCACCATTTCCTGGTGAAAATGTATGTACATAATTATATAACTTTGTCATAAACATACTTTGGAAGGAATTGTATACAAATTGAACTGTGTACTTTAAATATAAACAAAGCGATTTGTTGAAACTAGTAAATGGTACATAGGTTTACTTTAAAATAACAATTAACAGAATCGCCATCTGTCACGTTAGAACGTCGATATTAGTCGAGCGTCTATTTGACAACATTTCACTTGGCCTTTTCTTGCTTACAAAACAACTGGAAAGTCTTTATTTAGATCAAAGAAGAGTTGGGACTTTGAACTCAATGAGAAATAGTATGAACAGCTTGCAAAGATAAACAAACGCTGATAAGTTGCTCAACTGTTCGTTAACAAGCAAAATGCCTATTTGTTTGCTTAACACATCACCGCACACTTGGAAAATGTATGGTATGTAAAATATATCAATGAGATGCGAAGTTTAACTTCGCCGATGTGATTAATGATGTGTCGATTGACTCTAAGGCGGAATAAGACTAATACTAATTAGCTAAAAGAAGAATTTAGTTATTTAATTTTTTCGGACCATAGACACGAAATGAGCCGTGGCATTTTTACTGATTGACGTGAACAACATACTTCTGTTACAACCAGAGAAAAAGATAAACCTTACTAAAGGAATCTTGCTCACATAAAATCACCAAAAAAAAATTATGTACATATCCAAAGCGTCGGAAATTGTGTCTCATATGCATATTTTTATCGAATATCTTGTAAACCTTATTCATAACGAGTCTTTTGAATATCTCCAATAAGATCGCTACTCAGCGAGAGGTGTATACCCTTACCTACTTTCCGCCAGTGATATATTCTAGGTGCCAACGTGACAGATGGCGAGTCCATCGCCGTTACTCAAGCACGACTACAGATACGCCTTTGAATTGCTTCTCAGACGTACGCAGGTGTCCTCTCGATATATTTTTACTTGACTGTTAAGCTCGTGGTGTGACTAATAACTGTACTAAATTTCAACAAAACTCATTGGTACAGTTGGAATTGGAACTTGCGATCTTTGTTGGAAAAAAATTGTTCCAACATCCCAAGTAAACCCATCATGAAACTAGTAACTGGGATCAAAGTGTCAGATATGGGCTGAGTGAATATAGCCGCTGCTCAAGGAATTACACTTAGTTGTTATCTATATCAGGAAAACATATCTGTAATAACCTCAGAACAAGTCTGAATTCGTATCTTAGTAGGCCTAATAAAAAACGCATCTGGCATAGTTCGCGGCACGCGTTACACAGAACGTAAATGGACCACAGAATTAGAACGTATCTTGTTTATTTATTTTACTCATTCCTGAATCCAAATTATGTATCGGCTGTTTAGTCTGTATAAATAAAATTAAACGTAAATTGTTGCGATTGAGGCTTGAAAAGGTGAAACATTAGTTCACATACATCAAGCTTAGCCTCTCACAGACAGAGAGGAGAGCCCATCCTCTCTATAGTTACTTACAGCGCTTTATCTACATTCATCAATCTCTTCATACATTGTCGCCGCTATCGAATAGCATAAAATTACCATTGATTGTCCAGGTTATCGATCAATTATATATAAGTAGTTGAAACCTCTATACTTCTCTATCCTCTATATTCATATTATAATACATATGATTTGTGAACCTTTCGTCCCTTCTATAGACAGACATAGTATATTAAAACGAACGTAATATGCCTTCCTTCATCTTTACAATGAAACCCTTTCATACCATGTAAATCGCTGTCTCTCAGGTTTAAAAATGGAATTGCATATCCTTTTTTAAACCTTAGAGACTGTTCCAACGTTTCATCATCATTCATTTCATTAACCAATAATGTTTTATGATAAGTTTCACATTCAATAAGACAGATCGAGATCAAAATAGCATAGCGAAACGAAATCACACATGTTCTAAATCAATCACATCAATGCGCTGCAAAAATAAATATTCTGACGGATCATATCTGTTTTCATTCAAAATAAAATAAAACATTCATGTGGAATGGTTAAACGGAGATCTATTAGAGCAGTGACCATGTGCGTGTTTGAAATAAAATGACGATGTTTCACTAGCCCGCAATTAGAAACATTATTAAATCATATTACATACTACACTACAACTACCTGGATCAAATCGATCGGACGCTCAAGGACGGAAACGTTAAGAGTTCTCGAAACCGACGAGCATGTATGTATGACTGATGAATGTGGATGAAACGAAATAGGTATGTAAGTCTAGAGAGAACTGGCGCTCTATACTCTCTGCCTACCCCGTTAGGGACTTGGCGTGATGATATGTATGTATGCATATACATACTATGTAATATGTTAAAACATATTTTTAGTTATTTTTCTGGAATGATACATATCCTATGTGTACCTAGCTAATAATCAATACCTACGCCAAATGTCATCCAATGCCCTTCAGGCGCTCTGGCGTGATTGAGCTACAAACATCCATATGCACCTATAAATTTTCGCTTTTATAATATTGGTAGGACATCATTTTCTTTCATAATTATTTTATTCGTATAGCCCATTTAGTTGTATTAACTAAACAAAGCAGTTTTTGGATTAATGGTGGCTGTTTTTGTGCAATAAAACAATGCTGTAATGTGCACAGAAAACATTCATATATTCATATATTCACTGCACAGCCAAGACTCGCTAGCTATAAAATCGTCCATTATTCATCCTTTACCTTGATCCATCGTTCGTAACATTACATAGCGGATACTATATAGCGACAGGGTCACATTTACGATATTCTGATGTAGATGCTATAAATACCGAAGACGTTGCTTGAATACTAAGGCTGGTTTCAATACCTAATGATTAATGCCAAGAATTAACATGGTACGGTTAACAAACTGTCAGATATAGCAGGTAAAAACTATCGTAAGTTATATAATTGATACAGTTATTGGCAGTTATGATTAAAACCGATGAACACGCAACTAATACGTGAAATTTATCTTTATTCATTGCTATAATTTATAGTTGACGGTTTTTGTTGGTATTTGGCGTAGGTAATAGAGAAATCAATGCGTACGTTGGATAATACAATTCAGTAGGTAGACAGACATATCGTGCCCACCTACTACTACCATAATTAATATTATCTGTAGGACCTTTATTCAAATTATCTAAGGGCCCTCTACGCGTATTTGTATCCCCACGCAAGTAGATAAAGACCCGGGCCCTGTACACGACCCGAGTATTTAAGAGAATAAAATATAATATGGCAATTGTTTTCTTACAACAATTATTTCAGTTAGGTATATATTTGTTAGTAGTTACGGAACTGACTGCATGCAGCGGTATTCTCAGTTAAACAACATTAGCTATGCTCGCGGATGATCAAAAGGTTTCTATCGGTATATAAGAATACTATAAGCTTCTTTGTCATCAAATCCAATCAAACGCTTCTTCAGTGCTAATCTAGTCGTTGGCGCAATAGTGACTGATAATACATACAAAGATAGATTTTTCTTGCTAGAAAAATCCTAAAATCCACCTCTAACGTATGTACGGAACGTTCCTCTAATGTACAAAACATTAGTGGAACTAAAATCCCATTTTATACCTGACTATACGAGTAGCTACTCTAGTACATGTAGTAAAACTACAAATTTCTAAAATAAGTTTCACGCATAGAACCCGAAGTATAAACAATGACGGTATCAGAAACCTATATCTTTTAGAAGAATATGTTTTAAGTAAATATGAATAACTCTGATTTACCTGCATATTGGCGCGTGAATACATAATGCCTGAATAATGTTAGCGTTAGGTGATTGTATGACACAAATCTTGATTAAGTCTCCGGGTGTGAGGCGCTCGAAATTGTACGGCACACACCGATCATGATTATTCAATAGCGCCATTCCATTCCACACCATTCCACCGGGATCTAGGCCGCGCTGAATGTTAACGAGTTTACCGTGTACCTACGCGCTATTTAATTTTCTGTTATAATTGTGTTAGCGAGGTGGTTTCAAGTTAAACAAAAGGCGACAACTGGAAACTTGAAAAGAGTTAAGAAAGTTAACGCCAAAGTCTACAGCAAACAGTCAGATAGTGAGTACGTACACAGTTTGTGTCGGATACAATGAAAGTCTAAACTACAACTCAAACGTACAAACTCAAACTCGCAGGAGAACTGTACTAACGAAACCAGAACAGGATCAATATTCGTATACTCTTCTTGTGATGGCTGTCCAAACGCTAAGCGAATTATATAAAAATTATGTGCTTTGATGAAACTATTATAAAACGAGTAGTTCCCTGCAGATTCACCCGCGTAAAAGCTGTTTACATTGGTATATTACTTCTGAAATCCAACATATTATACATATGCGCTAATCCAACTAACAGTCTAGCTAACCGCCGGTTTCTCGTACGCATTTCTATCCATAAAATTACGTGACAGATTGTCAATCTCTGATTAGACGTAGTTTGGGTTGCTAGAAGCTTCAACTGACAAACTGTTGGCAGTTTGTCAACGGTATGTCAAATCCCAAATCAATTGCCGATTAGAGCCATTTTGAGTTTCTGAACGCATTTTCTCTTTGTTAACAGATTGTTGACATACAATTTTTAATTGTAGATTATCGAGGAATTATCGACGTGTTAACGCAAGTATTCCGATTTTAACTGCAATTTCTAAGCGGATTTAATAGGATATAGGGATGTTACGAAATTATCGATTTTTATTTATCGTTTTTAATAACAATATTAATATAAAACTTAATTTGTATCAATAATGCTATTTGGTTTCCTAATTCCTTACGTTGAAATATTAATAGAACATTGCTTTTGATTTTTAGTTTTGAATTGGTTATTTTTTTATTCATATAATTTTATTTTATTTTTAATCTGATAATTTTTTAATATGAATCTCTTAAGACAAACCCTAAGACATAAGTGTGTAAAGTTATAGAAATCGAAATAATATTTTAATAATAGCAAAAATATTAGAAATTGGCAAGTTTCAAATCATCATCATCAGCCCTGTCGGGAACCTACCTATATGTTGAATTACTATAAATTATATAATATAAGTATTAGAATAAAATATAAGTAGATAAATCGCGTTCTGTGTAATGTTTACGCGACAGCGGCGGCATTTTAACATTTACTCTTTATTTATTTATATTCTTTACACTTCTTTATCACACGAAAACTGAAGTACCTAAACAAACAACAACAAATCAAACTTTTGTCCAACTAACAAAACTTCAGCTCCCGGAAGACAAGGACGAAGCTATATGCTAGAGGGAAATAGACATACTTTAAAAAATAATTCGGCTGTCAACAGTAGATTAGTTAATTTTTCGATGATTTGCGTTCTAGAAACTCAACGCTCGATGACAGATTGTTGACAGATTGTTATTGTGACAATCTGTTGACTAATTCGTCGTGCTAAAATTGTACCAGAAACCGGCTGTAAATGTCATACAATTTCATACAGTAGTTTCTGCGTGAAAGAGGAACAAACAATCTCACATACTTTATATGTACTTGCTGTGCCCGCGACTTCGTCCACGTGGGAGTGACTTTGCGCAGTATTTTTTGATTTATTTTGGATGTGTGTGTGTATAGGGGATGCCTACGTCATAGTAGCTTTATGCATGCAAAGTCTCAGCCCGATCGGTTTAAAATTGACAAAGTTTCATACAAACTTTCATCCCCTATTTATCCCCTTGGGGGTAGAATTAATCAAAATCCTTTCTTGGCGGATGCCGACGTCATAACATCTACCTGCATGCCAAATTACAGCCCAATCCGTATAAATATCTGACATAGTTGATAGATCACTATGTCAGTCAGTCCTTTTGAGTTATATAGATATAGATTAATAGGAAGTTAAGTAAGCAAAAACTGTCAGCCTAAGCTTCTTAGTCTTAGCATATATTATGAATGAGGAAAACAGATTGTTTGTTTATATCACTTTCACATCTTCGCTACTTCTGGGCCACTTATGGCCTGTCATCATGGCCTACCTTTTAACTGTAACGCGCTGTTCGATACATATATACGTATATGCGAGGTACATATATTCTGATAGGTAATATGTATACATCTATACTAATATCTATCTATCTAATCTAACCTAATATACCTTTGGCGGAAAGTGGGTGTGTGGGTATTACCTATACACCTCTGCTTACCCCTTCGGGGACCCTTGTGGGAAGGCGTGAGGATATATTATATTATTATATAATATTATAAAGTGGAAAGATTTGTATGTAAGTATGTTTGTAAGGAATTGGGTCAAAAATACTGGACAGATTTTTCAAAATTCTTTCACTATATGAATGCTACATTATCACTGATTATGGAAATATATAGAAAAAAATAATTTGTATGCCGAAATGTTTAAAATAAATGTCCATCCGTGCGAAGCAGGGACGGGCCACTAGTGTGCATATATAGGCTAAATAGCAAGCCTACCTTCTGCAACCTCTGGTCAGCGTCGTCGAGCCGCTGCCGTGTATCGTGTAGCGCCCGCTCCAAGTCCGCCATCTTCTCAGTCTGCGCCGCTATCTGCTCTGATAGGACCTGCACTTGAAGCTGCAAGCTTTCCTTGTCCGCTTCCAGTCTGCGCACCCTGTCCTCGGCATCGTTCTGGAATAATAATAGTATATTTTATCGTGTGTGTGTATACATAACAAACATTTGAAGTCTTTTACTTTAGTCGTTGAAACAGATATCTTTCTTATATTGGTATTCTAGTGGTGTGGAGTGGAATAGTAGTGGGTAGTGGAATAGTGGAAAACGTACCTTCAATTCAGCTTATTATGGATGACGTAACTTCAATTAAAGAAGAAAGAGCCTACACGATGGCAACTAATAGTTAAAAAGGTGATAGTACAAGAAATACAAATATTTGTACACAATTATCAGTCGAAATAAACTAAACACTTCATTCACATAAAGATTAGTGTAACACGGACATGTTGTAATTATACATGTCTTCAGGTTAGCAGCTCAGATCAGTACCTTGTAGGAGCGCGAGGAGACATGCGGTAAGGAGGGGTGTGAGGGCCAAGCGCCACGATCGTGCATACAACACGGCGGTGGTGCAGGGGGCCCGTGACACCAGCACATAGGAGGCCACCATCCTCCCTCTGGATAGCGGAAGTGCTCATACGAGTTCCATCGTCTCTGTAAATCGGGTGGAGTGTCCTCGTTACGCGAGCGTCGTGGGCGAGGCGACGCGCGAACACTTGTCGGATGCTGTGGCGGTTTAGATGTCAACGACGACCTTGATTTGCGATCACGGTCGCTCCGGTCACCAGTTCGGCGACGTCTGTCCAAACTTGTTATGGAATACTCCTCTGACCTCCCTTCCATTGATGTAGGATCCACAACACTATCTACCATGTTATCGGGTGGAAGCCATTTAAAACCATCATCACGTCTTGTTGAGTTATCCAGTCGTCTACTTGGTGTTAATGTCCGATAGTTAGCTTCAATTTCGCGTGTGTCGTACTCTTGTTCATCGGAATCATCTTCACTAGAGGAATTCGACTCTGTGTCCGAGGAGTCCGTCCGTTTCGCTGCGTTCACACCATCCGACCACGTAGTACACTTCACAGTCGCCTCATCGGGGCTATCCGAATCACCGCCTGTCACGAAATAATCAATCAGCTTTTAAAAGGATGGTTTGAGAGCCTCAAGCGAACGATAAATACTCACCCATAGGCGAGTACATGTAGGAGCGCACAGCAGGGTGCACGAAGCCCGCTGCTGTACGCTCCTCTTCCTCGTCAAGGGGTTCCGTAAGATATTCGCAGTCGGACATGAGGCTCTGCAAATGCGACACTGCGCGACAAGCACTCGGTACGAGTCACCTACGTGCCGCTATTTACAGTTTGGCCAAGTTCCAGTAATATGCTAGACTACGTCAGTGACTCGTCCGCGCTATGAGGATTACGTACTCTCCTGTAGGGGCGGCTCCTCGCTGGACTGAACGGAAGCGGAATCGCGTTCGGAGGCCTCCGACGCGGTCGACAGGGGACGCTCACTTGCAGCGGACGCGCGACGCGACCTGACTTCACTTAAGGTTTCTTCCCTTATTGTGCGCGGAACATTTCTTAACTCCGCGGAAGTCGATCGCGATTTGACCGACCGAGGCTTATCCTCCGATACAGTACGATTGTGCAATGCCGCTATGGTGGCTGCCACGAGTGAGCCCCCGCGGCTGAGTTCGCGCATGTTTTGGTTCAAAATGAACGTAGCTTACACGAGTAGGGCCGACGCCCGCGCCCGGAAATAGATCGCGCTACAACACGCGGCCTGATGCATTCCGGACACCCTTCCCGCTTTGATCAGAACCAAGTAATTTTAGTTTGTAAAAAAAAAAACACTATTATATTTACAAACTCATGTTCTATTCAGCACACACAATAGATAGCCGTTGTTAATACACACTGAAAGTATTAATATTTGTTCTACAGATGGATAGCACACGATTGTTGTAGTGGGTAAACAACGGTTACTTGCGTGCGACGCAATGAACGCAAGCTGGCGCACTCACCGGCATCCAATTGACGCCTTCGTACAGGGATAGACATTGCCGCCCCCACCCATCATATTCATCCACATGTTCCAAAGTATATCCAGCGCAGGATTCGTCGCCGCATGCAGGCCTCATTTCGGCAGGATCGCTCCTATAGTCAGGATTGAATGGCGGTTGTCTTGGATAGTACGGTGGAGCACTGGGTTCTGCTACGTTAAATTCTTTTCCTCCTTTGCATGCGTCCAGGCAGTTCATTTCGGTTCTTGCTTAGAATTTCTATAAGCCACATTACGAAGAAATAAAATGAGGCGAGAGGACAAAATTAAAATAGACATATAAATCTAATGATATATTGTAATGTTAGTGAATTGTACACAGCAGAGTTTTTGTTCCTGTCATGGATAACACTGACATTTATCTCGTCTTGAAAATAGATCGACTCTTCTTAGGGAATATAAAACAATAAAAACGGCGCCTAGCGATAGTCTAAGAGAGGGTGAGCTCGAACATTTTAAGAACAATCCTATAAATAGTCCTACTTTCCTTCCGAAACTCCTGCTTGCATGAAACGCATGCATATTTAGGATTAAAGAAGTTTTATCCCTCATAAAAACATGAAGTTATTATTTGTTAACGTAGTGTGAAACAAATATTCAAATTGCCGTTTGCATTGGTCTTAATGAGCATACACTATTTATCTATTAAAATCGTAGTTTTAACCATAAAAATCATTTATAGTGTGATTCTAAGAGATTATGTGTTAACTAATATCGTCACACCTTGCGACAAGGGTCCCCGAAGGGGTAGAGAGAACTGTGTAGGCTGTAGATACACCCATTATCCGCAAGAGATATATCTGATTAGATGGTGTGACTAATCACTAGTAGACAGTGACTAGTCATCAATAACATCAATTTCAGTAAAATTTAATGTTACAGGTAAGATTCCAACTTGCAATCTTTGTGTTGCAGGCAACTACTGGAACCACTGGGCCACTATGGCTCTGTGGTAACTAATATTCGTGAATAAAATAAGTTAGGGCGTTATGATGCCAACTGAACCTCTAATATTGCAAGTGTCCTAAAGGCACATTGTGAGGGCTTGTGACTTAATCACGACAAAACAGTTGAACAGAATCGGCTGTAATTAAGCACAGAGATTGATTATTAGCTAGATTTACATACAGGATGTTTTAAATGAAGAAAAAAAATTGCACCTGAAGTGTTTAATATTACTAGGGTGAAACCGTGGGGCAAAACTAGTACCCAAAGAAAAAGATTATAAAAATTATTAAGCATCTTTTTATGCACATGATACACAATAACATGATATATTAATCATTAACATTTCCTTATTAGGTGGGGAAGCATGTCCATGTTAAATTATTTATTATTTATATTATTATTGCCTACCCCTTCGGGGACCCTTGTGGGAAGGCGTGAGGACATTTAATTATTATATTATTCAAACAACATTGCATAGTGAAAGTCGTGTTCGTGTTGATCAGATTGTCGAATCCCCACACGCCCGCATTAAAACGGGTAATTAAACATCCTACTCAAAGTCATAACTGCCTATTTCACGAACATTTTACGTGAATTTTCAGAATGGCGTTGTGAAAATTACATTATTCCGTAATGGCATACGTGCAGATCAAAGCTTCAAACATGGCAAAAGAAACTGAAACTGGAATACAAAGTTCCAATATTATAAAGTCGCATACCTAGGATTAGGACATAGGCTACATTTGAATCCCGAAATTTTTCAAAGTTCTAATATTATAATGTATGTTTCTAGTTCACGGCATAGCTGCTGAACCGATTCTAGAAGGGAAATATATGAGCTACGTTTTCGAACTCCACGCGGCCGAAGCTACGGGCAAAAGCTAACTATTTATAAATGACACAACTGAACTGACTAATGCTCTAAAATACCGGGTTTCCAATTTTCGAATCGGTAATATACAATGTTTATGACAGAACACATTTGAACCATGACATCCAACCAAAATACAATCATGATCTTAATGCCCACGAATATAATATATGGATAATATTATTTACTGATACTAATAATAATAATTATAAATACCTGGGACAATTGCACACAAATTGACCTAGTCCCAAAGTAAGCAAAGCTTGTGTTATGGTAACTAGACAACGATATATTTACTTATATATATAGATATATAATTAAATACAAGTAAGCAAAGCTTGTGTTTAAGTAACTAGACAACGATATATTTACTTATATAGATAGATATATAATTAAATACTAAGTACTAACTTGCCGTGGTGGCCGAGTGGTTCGAGCAGTTGCCTGCGACGCAAAGGTCGCAAGTTCGAATCCCGACTGTACCAATGAGTTTTTCTGAACTTAAGTACAGTGATTAGTCACACCACGAGCTTTACGGTGAAGGAAAACATCGAGAGGAAACCTGCATACGTCTGAGAAGAAATTCAAAGGCGTATGTATAGTCGTGCTCGAGTAACGGCGATGGACTCGGCATCTGTCACGTTGGCACCTAATATACCTCTGGCGGAAAGTGGGTGTGTGGGTATTACCTATACACCTCTGCCTACCCCTTCGGGGACCCTTGTGGGAAGGCGTGAGGATATATATATAGTACTAACTAACTGATAATCCTAACTAGCATTATAAATGCAAGAAAGCGAATATTTATTGTAATGTTTACACGTCTTTACTCATTACCATCATATTAAATATTTTCAGCGAAAAAAAAGGAGGACATAGGGTAATTAAAAAAAGTATCTACGAGGATGTGATTGTAAAGATGAAGAAAGGCATGTTACTATGGTTCCGACATATAGAAAGGTTAATATGTGAAGCAAGAATGACGAAACAGATGTACAAAGCGAAAGTGTGTGCAAGAAGAGGTAGAGGAAAACCACGTCCCAAGTACCTAGATCAAATCGATCGGACACTAGAAGCATTCATGAAGAGACTAATTAATGTGGATGAAGTGAA
Source organism: Drepana arcuata (assembly GCA_016069955.1). Classification (NCBI taxonomy): domain Eukaryota; kingdom Metazoa; phylum Arthropoda; class Insecta; order Lepidoptera; family Drepanidae; genus Drepana; species Drepana arcuata. The sequence continues at coordinate 68,568 of JACCPG010000393.1, read as the reverse complement.
AGAGGTATGTAAGTCTTGAGAGAACTGGCGCTCTACCCTCTCTTTCTACCCCGTTAGGGAATCGGCGTGATGATACGTATGTATATGTATACTGTTCCCGAAGGATAGTAATAAAATGTTTTGATTTGATTAATAATTTGAACCGTGGTGGCCGAGTGGTTCGAGCAGTTGCCTGCGACGCAAAGGTCGCAAGTTGGAATCCCGACTGTACCAATGAGTTTTTCTGAACTTAAGTACAGTGATTAGTCACACCACGAGCTTTACGGTGAAGGAAAACATCGAGAGGAAACCTGCACACGTCTGAGAAGAAATTCAAAGGCGTATGTATAGTCGTGCTTGAGTAACGGCGATGGACTCGCCATCTGTCAAGTTGGCACCTAATACACCTTTGGCGGAAAGTGGGTGTGTGGGTATTACCTATACACCTCTGCCTACCCCTTCGGGGACCCTTGTGGGAAGGCGTGAGGATATATTATTTATTATATTATATTATTATATATAATAATTTGAATTTATAGATGCTAGAAACAGACTTAATTGGCAACTCAATTGAAACCAATGCGATTTATTTTGTGATATATGCGATTTATTTTGTATAATATCAGATTGACCAAGTTGCTAAACCTTTGTTCCGCATCACAACATCATTAATATTGCTTAGCTCTTAATTAAACTTCGCCTCACTCTGACGCCTGAGGGCGGGCCGTTGTCAAATTATTTCGATGCGAAAAGTTTGGTTTTCATATAACTCCCGCAACACTACGTAATAAGTTAGTCTTTAGGATTGACATTTATCTGGAAACCAGATTTGTTGTTCAATTTTGTTGTTCAAATAATCTTTTTCTTCGTATGGCGTAAATAAAAAAAAAATATTACGTCGATTTGGACATAAAAGAAGGATGATCGACGAGGTGGACAAAACACATACAAATTCAAATTCTTTCATATAATGTAAGCAACACAGGACACATATTGAATATTGTATGAGATTAAATATGTATTACCGTTACTATCATTTCTAGAGATTTCGGGAGAAGAAACAGCGAAATAAACCTAATTGAATGAACAGACAACGTATCGAAACTGTCGAGCGTGTATGGAGCAATTGATGAATATAGATGAAGTGAAAATGAGTGGCCCCCTACTCTCTCGACGCGATGATATTTACGTATTTGTTTCCTATAACTACATTCTCCTTTCGGTATCTATTTCCAGTTATAATAATGATTGATAAATCTCATTTATAATAATAATAATAATATAATATTATATATTCTCACGCCTACCCATAAGGGTCCCGAAGGGGTAGGCAGAGGTGTAAAAGTAGTACCTACACACGCACTTTCCGTCAGAGATATATTTTAGGTGCCAACGTGACAGATGGCGAGTCCATCGCCGTTACTCAAGCACGTCTATGCATACGCCTATGAATTGCTTCTCAAACGTATGCAGGTTTCTGATGTTTTCCTGCACCGTGAAGCTCGTAGTGTGTTGGTCACACCACGAGCTTCACTGTAGTTAAGTTCAGAAAAACTCATTGGTACAGTCGGGATTCGAACTTGCGATCTTTGTGTCGCAGGCAACTACTCGAACCACTCCGCCACCACTGCTCTTCTATAATGAGTCGGATATGTTGATGAGTTATGCTCCTGGAGCGAACTATGCTAAATATAGTATTTATCCCGTTCAACTAAGTCTACATACGTCTCCATGAACTGTTCACACAATCATAATTTTTGACCCAGTTAGGTAGATTTTATGGCAATTATCGTACTGGTATCACAAACTCAAAATTAGGTAAGGTAAGGTAAAGTTGTCAGTTACTCAATTACATGAAAATCGCTCAAAAGTGTCGTCGTGTTAAGCCAAGTGTTGAGATCACAGCCATTTAAGCGGGACTAGTACAATAATGTAGAAAATAAATATTAACAATAATTCCTTATATAAAACCGGTAAAGCTATCATTACTAACGTGAACAAAATTAATCGAAACGCAAACGTATATAAAACGTAATAGCAAGTTTAGCCTGAAGTTGACATAGAGTGACTGCCGGCTGCGGTGGTAGCCGGCCCCGTCTAGACTAGTTCCCATCCAAACCGGAAGTCGTTGTACGCTTCTTTTATCCACTTCGCAAATTCAATCGATTTATCTTACAATCGAGGCTGAATCTATCCTTAGGAAAGATACATTTATAGGTAGATCTATCACACCACAAGCTTTACATACAGTGAATGAAAATATAGGCAACGTAGATATATAAATAAAAAAAACATAGACTTTTTAATTCTGTAATGTAATGCTTGATGTAAAACGGTTGTTATCACACCTCCGTCTACATCTTCGTCGACCCTTGTGATTAAGCGTGAAGATATAAAAAATATAAAATTAACGAAAACTTACTGGAATGTAGTGGATACAACTGGTAGGAGATATTATATATATACACCAAGATGCACAATAAAACACACAAAATTACTACCAAATTCCTATTAAAGCACTCGAAATAAACTTCGTTGGATATTAACGTTACGAGAGAGTGTTGCTAACTGATGCCGTTCAAAATTCGTCGCATTATGAAGACGGAACAATTCTGAGTCGACTCGTCTATTCATAAGACAAAAGATTCTTAACATTGTTATTTCAGTGTAACACTGTGTTGTATTGACTAATTTACGATTTGTACGTTGCCCAAGAAAAAAGTGATGTCGTGATCACGAACGTACGAAATATCAAGATACGCGTTGCAAATAAATCGTAGCAATTTAAAACATTGTTTGCTAAAGAAATACCTACGTTTATTTACATTGTTTTTAGTATGTGTCAAACTGTACAAAATAATAGACCCTTCGAGCAAAATGCCGATCGACAGTTCGACACCCTTGCGACCCGGTGGGCGTCAAATGGACTCGGGCGGGTCTATAAATATAGCTTGTTAACGATAATAATACAGTGCTCCATTTAATTATTGCCCGCTGAAATAGGGAAACCATAATGTTATCCGCGGGAGCGAAAGATATTTAGGTTTGTTTACTTTCGTGCGTTTCATAACATAACAATGAAACCATAAGGAAATGTGTTCCATTTACATGGTGTTGCATAAAATATCGAGTCGTTACAAAAATATACGGAATACACTTTACGTCAAAAAATTGCGATCATTTCCGTAAATATCGGATTATGTTAGAGGCGGACGGCGCAAATGGAAAAAGTTGTAATGACGGGAGCTTTGTTTCCATGGTTTATACAAACTCCGAGGCTTGCAGTTTACCCTTGCCCTGGTAAATATGATACATAATAAGCTCTTTTTTTCAATCCAATATAAACGAAAACATATAGCCAGCCTCTCACTGAATGGGTCAGTATAGGTTCACAGCTAATTACCATAATTTAACAGCTAACCATGAAAAAAGCAAATTCTTACTGTGTTCCGGTTTGAAGGGACTTGTGGATAGTTATATAGTTAGGCTTAAGAGTGAATGAAATGCTAACAAATTACAAGTAAATAAAATGTTCCACACCTCTGTCATTGCGGTGAAGGTGTTGATAATCTTGGTCACCACGGCCTCTCCTGCTTTAGGAGTGCCGGCCGGTTGTCGCGACATGCAGCCATCAATGACCTGATCCGTCGGGCGTTAGCCACTGCTCGAATGCCAGCTATTTTAGAACCCAATGGGCTGGCTCGAGAAGATGGCAAGCGGCCCGATGGTCTGACACTGGTGCCCTGGCGGCTGGGGCGGCCCTTAGTGTGGGATGCTACCTGCGTCGACACTCTGGCTCCGTCTCACCTCCCGGAGACGTCTGTGGCTGCCGGCGCAGCGGCTGCTCGGCAGGAGTGCCTCAAGCGTCGCAAATATGCTACCTTGAGCCAATACTACGTTTTTGTGGCGTTTGGAGTCGAAACTCTAGGGCCGTGGGGACCGGATGCTCTTCATTTTTATAGGGATGTCTCGAGGAAACTCTTTGAGGCCTCCCGTGACAAGAGGGCTGGCGAATATTTCACTCAGCGAATCAGCATTGCCATACAACGTGGCAATGCCGCCAGTCTTCTTGGCACCCTTCCGCGTGACACAGATTTGGGACATTTATTCTATTTATAGTTAGTTTATATTTATTATTACTTTGTCTCTTCTATATGTTATAAATAAATAAGTATTTATATAGTAAATAAAAACATATTATGGTATTGATAGAGTGAATGACATTGATGATATATACTCTGTGAGTAGGCAAAGTGAACAAACGATGATTACTCCATGTTTGTAAATATACTAACGTGTATGTAACACAGAACAATGAGGTAATAATGAGTGGCCCGAGCCGCGCGACTCGCTCTGAATTTTAAATTACTCTTTGCTCAGGCAAATTCGCTGAGGCAGCCTGTAAACAACAGATAGCGCACAATGTTGCAATATTTCTAAATCTAATACTTTCGTATGCTTACATCACTGCTATATAACCAAATATCCTCAATTGAAATTCACATCATGTTAGCAATTGAATGTTCGCACAACATATACGTGGTACGGATGTTACATTAAATAAATCGATCGGGAAACTACAAAGATATTCCTATTGCAAGATCACAGACCAGATCCAGAAGTAAATAATATTAAAACAAACTCTCTGTTTTGCAGAACTAAACTTTAAATATACACAGGTAAGGACTTTTCAGGAACGAAATGGCGGTTTAATGAAAATTAAAGTTCCCGTTTAACTTTGCAGACGTGGCATTGCTGCTCGATGTTTTAAGAGGTCTCGACTCGACGTATTGGCATGATGATGTTGAACAAACAAACAAACTTTGCCTCTTTTTAATATATATATAATAATATAATATATCCTCACGCCTTCCCACAAGGGTCCCCGAAGGGGTAGGCAGAGGTGTATGGGTAATACCCACACACCCACTTTCCGCCAGAGGTATATTAGGTGCCAACGTGACAGATGGCGAGTCCATCGCCGTTACTCAAGCACGTCCATACATACGCCTTTGAATTTCTTCTCAGACGTATGCAGGTTTCCTCACGATGTTTTCCTTCACCGTAAAGCTCGTGGTGGGACTAATCACTGTACTTAAGTTCAGAAAAACTCATTGGTACAGTCGGGATTCGAACTTGCGATCTTTGTGTCGCAGGCAACTGCTCGAACCACTCGGCCACCACGGCTCTTTTTAATATAAGTATAGATTTATATTATAATAAACCTATATACAATACTATTTATAGATACTACCTAGACCAAATCGATCGGACGCTTAAGGACGGGAACGTCAAGAGTACTCGAAACCGACGAGCAAGTATGAAGAGACTGATGAATGTGGACGAAGCGAAATAGGTAATGTAAATCTAGAGAGAACTGGCGCTCTATACTCTCTGCCTACCCCGTAAGGGAATCGGCGTGATGATATCTATGTAGGTATTTATAGAGAAATAATTATAAACGTCTGGGCTTTTAATTACGTTTATAATTGTTTATCTATAAATAATAATGGCCGAATAATCTCGTTGCTACAATTCCAATAGAGCAATATGATCCAATGCACGGCCGTGTACGCTAACATAAGAGGCTTGAAACAAATTGAAAACACAATTTATTTGTGATGGTATGAAATCGCATCGATTTTCAATGCGGGCCGAGACCTTAGTCGTAATATCAAACGATATATATGCTTGAAACAAATGGAAGCAATGGGTTTGTTTGTACGCCCTGAAATAGGAGTATCCAGTTACAATCGCATATTATTTCTACGTGATCAAATGATCGCGATATTGATCTAAAACCGCAGTGAATCCAGTCTTACCAAAAATTATTGTATAATATTTATGAGAACTAACGTTTCGTCGCTCTAAACATCTGAGCTACGATCGGTAATCTTTCTTCGTATATATCATATTATGTAATTGTAATTATGTTATACTAGTTGACCCTATTTAATGTATAATTACAATATAATAATATACAATATACAATATAATTAAAGTATAATTTAAATAGTTATGCTGCTATTCTTGGATTAGACGAATCCAACAAATCATCATAACGGTTCCCCCGTGCTTAAGTTATAAATGGTGTATCACCGACCCTTAAGCATTTCATTTATAACTTTGTTTTATTTACACAATTTTGTCATTTTATAAAGCCTTAATAAATATTATCTTTTTCTAGTCATAGTCCTTGCCCTTCTCTTTGTTTATCTAATACAATGATTGTTATAAGAAATAATTTTATACATATTCGTTTATATGTATGATAAATATTATAGAAAATATTATGACAATTCAATCGTAAATGCGAAGGGAATATTCCTTAGCGGAAACGGGTGGCAGGCACCGGAAGCGCGGCGGAGCCTACTTTCACGCCTGTCGCCCTGATGAGGCCATTGCCGAGGGCGGGCGGGAATGACCTTTAGCGAGAGACGAGGATAATATAACCAAAGAATACATTATTATATTTAAATTATTTTTATCACACAATACCAGCTGTTGTTTAATAACGTACTTCGTAACGTCCAAGTCAAATTAATGTAATGTTTTTTTTATGTTAATCATTCATATATTAAAATAATAATTCTGCTATTCTCGGATTAGACGAATCCAACATATTAGCGATCATCAGAATCGGTCCACCCGTTCTTGAGTCATAACTAGTGTTAATAACCCGACATTGTTTTATTTACACAGATAAGTATTATATTACTGTGTTTAAGCATAGCATTATTCTAACAAATATTAAAAGCATAGAATATGCCATTAAATAAAAAATATATACATTTAAAACGTTATGCCTAAAAGGAAAAATAAATAAAGAATAATTAAAGGTGTTAAAGCCAGATAAAGAAGTTTGATAATCTACATCACTTTCTAAATATTAACCTCACCAAGATCAATTTGGGGTGTGGTCGACGACCCATTAAGCATAGAAGAATGTAGTATCAAAGACAAGGAGTCATTGATACTACCTAACCTACTAAAACCTAAAACTATAATTTTGCAGATCCCTACACCACGTCGAATGGCCAATATTGTTGTTCAGCACAGCGCAAAATGCACGATGCATTTACACCGTAACAGAAAATGTACGTTTGACAATTTTAATTAAAATATAACCATTTTATTATAATAGGTACATCATATGATATTATAGTTAAGTACATGCTTTTACATAGTCGTATTATTATTAACCACGAATTCTTAATCAAGGCAATATTTAGGTACAAAATTCTTAAACCATTAGAAAATAAAGGTAGCTATGTAAATAATAACAATATATCCTCACGCCTTCCGAAAAGGGTCTCCGTAGGGGTAGGCAGAGGTGTATAGGGTTGTAGTAGGCAGAGATTAAAGCGCCAGTGCTTTCTAGACTTCAGAACTCTACGGCTTAATCCGCATTCCTCAATTTCTTATTTCCATTGATCTTAATTTGGTTGGCAACATGCGATTTATATCGACATTGAATAGGTATTTTATTTATATTGCATAAATAAAGACCTACTTCATTTACTTTCTACTAACAAACGTTTGGATAACAAGTCTCCTTACAAAGTAAACGCTCCTTTGGGACTATTAACCGCAGCTATGAGCTAATCCTGCATCAAAGTAGTGCTTAAATGGTTATGCAGTATAACGAAGCCATGTTAGAGATGCAAATAACAGAACTATTCGGATTTTCAATAAGAACATATCTACTAAATCCCTTCATGGTAAAATCTAAATAATTAAATCACGTTCTAAACAATTCAACACGGTTCGATACTTTTAAAACAACAGCACAGCATTTCCGATGTTTTAATTGAAATTCTGTCGGATCCAGCGTGAAGTCAGAGCGGGCAAACAACATTTCCAATGGAATTATTAATCTGATTTCCAAACTGTGAAAATATGTTCAGGCGCTCAATGAGTATCCGCTACAGGTATTTGCTTGGCGTATTGGTGCAGGCGCCAACAATGCCAAGTGTTCCAATTGTATTCATATACAAGGTATGCCGGCATGCGTGGAATATTACCTAAACCGCAGTGATCAGTGGCACAGAGATTATTAGCTAATCCTCAAAATAGAAAATAATAATATTTTATTTGCAAAAACATGGTATAAACAGGCGTTACAATTTCAAATATACAGTACAAACATGTTTTGCGGGATATGTTCCAGCGTGCAAATAGTGTTTCTTTTTTTAAGAGCTATCCTCTAAGAATTCTTGTACACTATAATAATTTTTGTTCCTCAGCCACTTATACAAATTCGTTTTAAACTGTGTTTTATACCAGAAAAAAAACTACCCATTGGTAGTTTTTTTTAAATAAAATTTTAGGAACCTTTCTACACCCTGTTAAAGAACTCCAAGATCGTACCAAGACTCTAATGGGTTAGACAGAGAGGTATCGCTTCATCCACATTCAGAAGTCTGCATAATTATATTATTCTATCGACAATTTTTTTCTTGTTCGCCATGTGAAACTCTTTAAGTATAAGAAATATACATGATCCGCTTTCAGCAAAAGAACCATATCTATGGTTTTATTCAGGTACAATAAATAATCTATAGTGCATAACTATGGTCACTACAGCAGGTATGTAGGGAGGCGGGGAGAAATTCTAATTAGCGCTAATGGAACGCGCGTTCACCTGGCACTAGGCAACCACTAAAGTGCTCTCAACTTCAAATTATATAACTTTTCGTAAACTATTACAAAACATGTAGCAAGTATTAAAAATAGGATAGCATGCATACTGTTTTACTATCGAAACTTTATAAGTGTACATCGATCTTTGCGCTTTTACGCTATGTTTGGGACCCTTAAGGCCAGGTTGGTCAGACCCTCTTCTCGACGAAGACATATACCAATGTATAAAGCCATATAATCGAATGCCAACGTGACTGATGACAGCCGTCGCAATCTCTCAAGATGCCTGACAATATGAAGAAGAATTTATCTCATATGCTGCTAGAACAGCGTTTTTTCAATACAAGACTAGTGTGCTATTCACCCGACTAAAACCATTTCGAGTCTCATTACACTCCTTGCCAAACACTGGCAAAACTAGCAACGAGCAAACTACACCCTTCCACTTGTACACTGGTGGTTAAAGTATATTTGCTTTCCAACAGCGAAATATAATAATAACAATTAACCCTGACCTGTGTTAATGATCGCGAGTTCGTATGCCAACAAACCTTGTGATGTGCATATTTTCAGTTATGTTTATCTGTCACTCATGGTACAAGCCCTGATTAGCTTAGGATTGACTTTGTCACCACATCATGGTCTTTATATAAATATCCCTATGCGTTACGAAACCATTGTCCAGATTGAGATGAAACTTTGATAGTGTTCTGGGGACGCCGGCGAAGGTTCCTGGCCCTAAAGAAAAAAACAGCGAAATTTTGCATGACATTGAAACGCATGCCGAGTACAACTACTCGTAGTTATTAACATATACATATATGAATGTACATACATACTAAGTTACAGGATTGCTTATAAACAAAAGGCAAAGACATCGCACAAGTAAGATGGAAATTACCAATACCGCCAATCAATCAGGAAAGCTCCAAGCAAATTCCATTACATTTCAGTTGCCAAGTTCCATTAGATATTCAGTGTCAGTATTCGAATATCAGTCAGTGAATAGAGAAGCTAGGAGGGAACTATGCTATGTGAGATATTAGCAGAGTATTCAGGAAGGTTAGTGACCCGGTGACAAGCAGCTTTCATTGAATGCCAGCTTAAGTGGTGTACGCTACATATACCTACCATTGAAGCGCGGGTTTCAATGCTAGTCGGCAAACAAGTCGCTTTCATCACATGCGTGTCACCAGGTAAGCGAGTGCACACTAGCGGATACCTATGATAATAAATTCGCATGAAGGTTTCCTGGAGGAGTAGGCAGAGGTAAAATAGCACCCTGATTTCACCTGATATATATTTAACATACGGCGAGTTTGTTATCGTCCGGTCAGTGCCTAAGCCATAACTTTGTGTATCTGTACCGAAGGTTGGGTGCAAGATTCACTTATACTTAAATTTAGGAAAGCTTATTGTTACAGAGTACCTACCTACCGACATTTGAACCTATTCATTTGACTTACGTACTATTAAGGCTGTATTATTAATATATTATTATTTATTAAGCCAGTGAAATGCATAAGACTTCTTTGTAGTAGAAGGGTCTAGCAGAATAATTATTTCACTTCGAAGTGTAATCAAGACACTTCTTTTAATTTTACAAGGCACGTTCATTAAGATTTAATCATCTTTCGGCTGTTCGACCGAAAACCTTAAAGAAGTCCGGTAATACCTACTGTCCAAAAGGGACAAGTGACAAGAGCCCTCGCGTAGCAGTTGGCCACTTACCCACAATATTAATCGTATATTGCGACATGTTCAATAGACTGACAAGGCACATGGGTTGCTATAGACTGACAGCCTACCTCACTCCTACTCATTCGGGTGACACTGGGTGACAGTGTCGCAGAGTGACATAGACGAGTCCCTTGTTGGAATGACATTTGTCGTGAGATGATACCGGATCAATAGCCGTCTCTATTGTTCCATAGCTGGGATGAACATATAAATGTTTAGATCGCGGCCATTCTACTTTTGATGTATTCCCGAAGTGGGGTTTCGAAGATGCAGAAGGCGAACCGATCGTTTCTTGTTTCGGTAACATAAGATTGACACGACGACACAACTCATTTTAGTTGGTAACGCTGGATAGATGAAAATTAAGATCATGCAAGCGATTAAACAATGGACGAGCACTGACGTTTAGGGCCTCTTTATGTCTAATATTGTTCAACTCTATAATAAGCTTTAAATGTAATTTGCATCTAAAAAGGTCCTGCAATAGAAACGAACCGTTATAATTTCGCTACGTCCCGCGTTATCCTATACCAATTAAAATTTGGACCTATTATCACACGATTGATTAAGATTATACCGGCAGACTAATAAGCAGGTCAAATTCAATTATTTCACTTATGTTTGGCGTCTCCAGAAACTTCTACATGAAAGGTGTCCCGGCAAAGGTTGCCTTAGAACAGCGTTTGGGTAGACATTGAATATTCAATAGCCTGGCATAAAAGCGCCAGATTATTAGGTGCCCTTCACATTCATATAGGTATAAAAATCGTTACAGTCTATAATGCGAAATAAGGCGTAGTGGCAGTAACTAACAGTATGCGTGTGTTATCTTTAACCAAACTTAGTTTAGGGGTCTGAGCATAAACGTTAATGGGAATTCTCTTAGGCTGCTATGATAAGCTAAACTTTCAGAATATGTAAATCTTACAAAGAGCCGAACTGTATGTTCGGCACTTTTTAAAGATCTAAATAAAAATCTTATCCATGTGTTCTCGTAAGCACGAAACTAACTGAAGCTCAGATTCTGCATACAAACAGTTCGTATGGCTGGCTATGTTAGCAAGACACAAAGGCTGGTTTGCGAATGAATTCACGTGAGCGAGCAGGCGTACCAAGGGTGTGCAATTAGTTCCCTTCCGCAGAGCTCCTAAAGGCTTTCACGAGCGCTGGAGTTAAAACGTAAGCCTCGGCTCGCTGCGGCTTGCGTGAACACCTGCCGCGGCCGCCTCGCCAGCAAACATGTTTAATACTACATCTAATTATGTGACTGAAGGCAATTTGTGTCATGAATTATGAGGTGGTAAAGTTTGGAATGAAACTTTTCAGCCATGGAAATTTATTGAGACAGCTTTCAAAACGTTGATGAATATAAGTAACGTAAAGAGCTTTTACAATAGCAATTGCATTACGTTTTATCACGTAGATACAACCCTCATAAAATTCTACTTTGCGGCGACTTGTATAGTACACGTCGTAAGATTTGTAAGTCTCAGTTTTATGATTTATCTTGCCTGCGTTTGCATAATAAAACTGTAATGAGATTGAGAAAACTGTAGTTAGACGTAATATTGAACATCTATATAAGAATTTAGCCCTCGGCTCTGCATACGTAGTTTTTATCAGTTGCAAAGGAGTAGTATCCGTATCGACTCTTAAATGCCCCATTACAAAACTTATACCAGATTGTACCAGATATAAGTAATGCTTCGCGAAGAGACAGAGTTTACGCCACATAAATTAACTTGCTAGAAATCGTGCCTACAACTCTCCCAGCAGTTCAGAACTTTTAACTTCTTACATTTTACTGCTTATTTAAAAAATGCCCAATGAGAAATATTTTAATGGGATTATAATAAAGATTTTTAAAATATTTAATTTACCGTAACTACGATTCTCGTTGAGCGCAAAGTAAATGCCACAAGTATAAAACCACGAACATGTACAGCACTATTTATGAATGAAAGCAGAGTGAGTATTGGACAGTCAGCGAAAACATTCTGACGTTGGATTAAACGACATAACGTTTTTGCTCTTTGTCTCCACAATAATGGGCCTGAAGTTAATAAGGCAAATCCTGGCAATGCAACCGTCTGGCGTATAATGCCTAAAGGATCAATACCACCCTTACCATATAATACCGTACAAGTTTTGTTTTTTTATACCACTACAATGGCAAACAAGCCTGCGGCCCGTTTGATAGTAAGCGGTTACCGACGTTTATGGACGCTTACAACAACACTAGGAGTACCGCTAGCACGTTACCGTTCCTAAAATGCTTATGTGATTTGTGGTATGTTGTATAGATACCTAATATTGATCTAACAATTAAATGATAAGAATGTTATCCTGCTAAAGGTAGATTTTTCCAATTCACAAGTGATTACCCTCTGTTATATGTAGTGAAGGTTGAACTGTCACTGTGTCAACGAAATATGCGACAGTACATTTAAATAGAACATTAGTTGAATTGTAATTGATTAAATGAGACGACTATAGTAATTAATATGGTACGAAACTGCTGGATAAAGATATGACACACGACAAGCAGTCTACTCACAAGGGCGACAGAGTTGTTATTCTGCTGCAGCCACCGCAGTATAGCGCTGGCAGTGGTGAAATCTGGTCGTGGGGGTGGCGGCACCGCATGCTGGAGAGATGATGCCAACTGCTGCGCCAACTCGAGAGCTCGGGCCCGTGCAGCCCGTCCTGGACCACTCGTCGGTCCAGTGCCAGTACCTCCAGCTTCTGTGGGGAGAGAACAATATATTCAGTAATCGATGTACTCTTTCAAAATTGTAAGTCCTTAGAGTCCTACCGAACCTAAATGAATTTGACTTAAATAATAATGTAATAAAATAATAATGTTTTGGGCTTTTAGGCCAAAACGATTATGACTTGCAGATAGAATAAAAAAACACTCCGCAACGAAAAATAAAGACGGCTTCAAATAAACTTTAAATGAAAGAGAAAATAATTCTCAAAAACGACGAAGGCATTACAATAACTCAGCTCCAGTAATTTTCAACGGTTTCAACCTGAAAACTTTCTTAATTATATATCAATTCAAGATTTTTCGGAGTTAGAAGTTATCGAAGCAATCATCCTGGCAAATAAATTCAGCTATTGTGTCATATTATCAAAGTGTTGATCTATACACATATGACACCAATATCTACTCAACTATGAGTGCCATTAAATTAATGTAACTCTCATACATCGTCACGCCAAGTACTTCACGGGAAGAAAGTATAATGCCAGTTCTCTCTTGATTTACAGACTTCTTTCGCTTCATCCACATTCAACAGCAATGTTCAACAGTCTCGTCATACATGCACGCCGGTTTAAGATGCTTTTGATGTTTCCACCCTAGTGTTCGATATGTTATATTGACTATTTAGATCAAGTCGATCGGAGCATGGTTTTCCTCAACCTCTTATTTTGTTTAATTACCCTAACGAAAAATATGTTAAGTACTCTGGGTAAAAAATACATATTTTTCCCTAATATCTATAAGAATATCTCTAGATATCTCAAGAATCAGACTGACGAGACAAAAGAATAGGCTTGCAGAACAATTACGTATCCAAATATAAACCGGAGTTTCGAATAAAAGGTTACAGTTTCACAAATGCTATGTAATAAAGTAAGATAATTAGCAAAAGTACGCGGGAGTTTGCTGGCAAGTCATTACTTCAATATTGTATTAATTACAGGTTCTCTTCGCAAAGACTCGACATTAGATCTGAAATGACTATTTTCCAGGCAATGTTTTACGAAATTTACGCAACGATGACAGTCACAATACATTTAAAATAAATGATATGATGAAAGATATGTATGTAAGTAAGTATGTTTGTATTGAAAAGGCTCCAAAACTACTGATTTGAAAAATTCTTTCACCACTGGAAAGCTACATTCACCCTGAGTGACATAGGCTATATTTTCTTTTATAAAAAAAATTATGTCCACCCGTGCGAAGCCGGGAGTCTGGACGGACCGCTAGTCTATACTATTCTATACTAATATTATAAAGCTGAAGAGTGTGTTTGTTTGAACGCGCTAATCTCAGGAACTACTGGTAGGAATTGAAAAATTATTTTTGTATTGGATAGTCCATTTCTCTAGGAAGGCTTTAGGCTATATAACATCACGCTAAGACTAATAGGAGCGAAGCATGTGTGTCCTGTTTTGACGCGCCTATTCGCGCTTTCCTACTCCACCCAAAAAGTCCCAACTTCGTGGAAGACCGCCCACGTGCACCCAGTGCCCAAAAAGGGCGATAGATCAGACCCATCAAATTACAGGCCGATCGCCATCACCTCCCTCCTCTCTAAAATTATGGGGCGAGTGATTAACACACAACTCCTGCGATATCTAGAGGGTCACGGTTTGTTGAGTGACCAACAGTATGGCTTCCGCCATAGTCGCTCAACGGGTGACCTTCTGGTATATCTCACGCACCGTTGGTCACTCGCCATTGAGAATCAAGGTGAGGCATTAGCTGTTAGCTTGGATGTGGCGAAAGCGTTCGATCGGGTCTGGCATCGCGGTCTTCTATCGCAGCTTCCATCCTACGGACTGCCAGAGGGATTATGCAAATGGGTCGCCAGCTTTCTGTCCAGCAGATGCATAAGAGCCGTCGTCGACGGTAGCTGCTCCGACAGCATGGACATTAATGCTGGAGTCCCGCAAGGCTCTGTGTTGTCCCCGACTCTGTTTCTTCTGCATATTAATGACATGCTTTCTATTGAAGGCATTCATTGCTATGCAGACGACAGCACTGGGGACACTTGCTACACGGGCCGTGCTAATCTCCCTCGTTCCACTGTGGAGGAAAGTCGCGAACGACTTGTGTCTGAAATCGAGAGTACACTTCGCAGTGTCTCCGATTGGGGTCGACTAAACCTGGTCCACTTCAACCCCACTAAGACACAAGTGTGTGCGTTCACTGCTAAAAAAACTCCATTCGCTGTGGCTCCACAATTCCAGAACACTCCCCTGAACATCTCGGAGAGCATTAGGATCCTTGGGGTCGATATTTCTGGCGACGTTCAGTTCCGTGGTCATTTAGAGGACAAGGCTAAGCTGGCGTCCAGGAAGCTCGGTGTGCTCAACAGAGCTAAGCAGTACTTCACATCACAACAAAGGCTGCAACTTTATAAGTCACAAATTCGGCCACATATGGAGTACTGCTGCCACCTATGGGCTGGAGCCCCTGGATACCAGCTAGGGCCTTTTGACGCGGTTCAGAAACGCGCTGCTAGAATAGTTGATGATCCCATGCTCACGAGCGGCTTGGAACCACTAAGTCTGAGGAGAGAATTTGCCTCCCTGTGTGTGTTCTACCGCTTGTATAACGGGGAGTGTTCTGCAGAATTGTTCTTCACTTCCACCTTCTACCACCGCACCTCTCGCCATCGACGGGGAATTCATCCCCATACCTTGAAACCAGGTCTCGCACTGTGCGCTTCCAAAGGAGTTTTCTTCCGCGAACGCTCAGGCTATGGAATGAGCTCCCCGTTGAGGTTTTCCCTGTAGAGTACAGCATGGAGTTCTTCAAGAATTCTTCTATTCACACAGATTCCTGCAGGGTCGGCAGCGCGCGAGTGATACCCCTGGTGTTGCAAGCGTCCATAGGCGGCGGTAACCGCTTACCATCAGGCGGACCGCATGCTTGTTTGCCACCCAAGTGGTATAAAAAAAAAAAAAAAAAAAAAAAAGCATAAATGAAAAATGTTACAAGAACGGGAAAAATATTCCTTTTTGAGAGCTTCCGTTGCGTGCGCTGCGTAAACGGTTTAAGTTATGAAAATATCATGTATGAGGGAATTGTTCCTCCTTAAAAGTTCTAAAAAAAAGTCCGCGACAGCATATGTCTATCTTTTAAGATTGACTCACTATAACCTTTTTTATGGCAATTAGGTCCGCGATGGGTTCCTAAACAACTTAACCGATTTAAATCAAATTTGCACACCGTGTGCAGTTTGACCCAACTTAAGGATAGGATCTTAAGTGGCGCGGCGATCGTGTTTCAGGAAATTTTACTTTTTCACCCGGGCGAAGCTGGGCGGGACAGCTAGTCATAAATAAAAATCCTGCTGCGAACGATAACAGTATTGCAGTGTATATACTAGGCACTAGGCATAGAAGTACCTAGATTATTTATTTTAACACGATAGTTTAGTAATTCTTAATTTACCTACAAATTAAGAATTTCCAAACCATCACAACGTTTAATTTAAGCTTCACACAATTTTTTTTGCTACGTGATTGTTTAAATACAGGACTCGAAACAAATACCTGCTGCCCACATTTTAGTCTGTGGAAGGATCGAACCCGTAACTTTAGGAGCGGCAGCCCGCTTGGCGACCAACTGAGTCGGCGCCGGAAAACATTATTTAATTATGAGATTGGCGATCACTATGACAACGTAAATAACTCTTACCCCCAGACCACTTGAAAACGTTTAACATTACAGTGTTTTTATCTACATAACCAGAGACCGAATAGCTCTTTCAGCAACGTAACAATGACGACTAAACGCATCATGTTCGCACGCAAGCCTCCACCTATTTGATTGATCTCCGTATCGATACCCGGTGTTAATTTACGGAAATGTATACTGTTATACGATCTTCAAACGGTTGAATGCACATGTCTTTTTTATGAATTGCCTATAACAATCCAGGCGTTCAGTTTGAATTATAATCCTTATTAATTTTCCCATACAGCGCCCGCACGAGCACGGCACAAATCTCTTCGAAATTACTCTACTCGCGCAAATTGCGCGGGGACCGAGTGAATTGCATCCGTCTAGGAACAATGAGGCTTTTGCTTCGAGCACAAAAAGAAAAAAATCCTCATCATTTTACCGTTCGTTATAAATAATAGCGCTCAGCTATGTCTTGGAGCTTCAGCGTAGTCGTATATAAAAATATTAAGGAATTCTTATTCTTTGAAAGAATATCATTCTTCGCCAAGTTAAGTACGGTACGTGTGCCCATAGAATCCCGCCCAGCCCGATAGCTACCATAATCTAGAAGAAAATTGCATATATGGTCAAACTACAATGGGGTTCGTTATGAATGGTTCTGGTGTGTATGAACAATTCTGAAATACCATTTCATCACACTTAGACCATTGAGCGAAATATGTTATATGGTATCTTATTTGTGAGCTGAAACTGAAAAAATCACGCTATATTGTCTCGGTGGCACCACACTGGCATTAGATTTAAATTACAATGGGTCCACTTGACAATGATTTCTGTCTTCATATTTTTTGACAACCAACGTAGCTATGTATCGATAAATTGCTATCGTTTTAAGCAAAAGAATACTAATGAACGAATGAAAACGGCTCAATCACATCCAAAACCTTAACTGGGATATATATGTACTTTCAATGCTACTATATTATAAATGCGAAAGTTTGTGAGGATGTTTGCTCCTCTGACTGCACTGATTCGGATAAAATTTGTCACAAATATAGGTTCATTAGATATGAATGTATGAACACATAAGATCTATTTTATAATAGAAAAAATCTACATATGACATCAACTGTTACGCGGGTAAACGCAGGCTTAACATAAAACGAAGCAAAATTAGGAAGGTTTTATCAGATATTAGAAGAAAAATGCTGAAATAACGTACGCTGTGGTATTTGCGAGTCCGCATTGTCTGTGTCCCCGAACAGTCCCTGCGTGCAGATGTCGAGCAGCCACCAGCGGGTGACATGTTCAGGGAGATGCCAACACCCAGGCATCGCGATCACAACACACACGCGAGGCAGAACATTGTGAACTGGTTTTATTACACTGTTATTATATAGTTCGCACTACATGTGGCGTATAACTACTGTATTCATTTTAAATGTTCACCTACATCGTATACGTAAATCTATCTGGGAGCGTCATAATATCCACATGTCGCCTATCAAAATTAAGGTGTAAGTAAACCAAAATAGGAACTAAAAGAAAGTACATAATAAAGGTACACCACGTAAGTACGATATAGAGACAAAAAAGTCAGGTCTCAGGCAAAGCGGTCACCAGGATTTTTTAATAAAACCAGAAAAATCTTTAGTTCTGACTTTCGACATTTCAAAGAGTCCAATGGTACCTTAAGAGGGATCTACTATACTATTTCAATGATAATAACACTTTGAAAATAGTTCAAAGTCAATTCTAGTAAATGAAATAAGTGCTTCGTCCGCCCGCGCCCGTCCATTTGTATTCGAATGACCCTAAAAATACGAAGGAAAAACTTATTCTCTTGCATCAACCCAGGCTTATATAAGCTGAATGAATGACACAGTAGTCCGCCACTTCGTGATTATCCGCTTTGTCACCGGATCTAGTTGAGCTATAGGGTAAAAGACAGGGGTCGGTGGATATCAGCCCAGATGAGAATTCCGAGTGAATAATGATAGCAGTTGCCCACGTGCAATGCGACTGGTTACACATCCAGAATGATAATAGGAAACAACTCGTTCGTACAAAAATAAATGGGAAATGTCGACCTCACGCTAGAGGAAGCTCATTTGTTAAGGTGGACGTTTCCGTTGGACGTTTTGGCTAGTTTATTAGTAACAAAATTTTATTAATAAATCTTAATTAATTACTGAGAAGATAATTACGGTTATTGCTCTGAATTAACTTCCTTAAAACCGTCATTATTATTTATTCATATCAAATACAAGTAACACAAAAATATGCTAATGTGATGCTTTCTATGTAAATTCGAACGTACGCGGTTTCGTCGACGGAGTGGGTATTCGTATAAGTATTTGCGTAAATGTTCAATTTCCAACAAACAGAACATTTTACAATAGGAATGTGTCTATTGGACCGAAAAGCGTTCAAGCACAAAAGCCTCCGAGCAAATATTTGAAGAATGAGAATGGGAGATAAGAAACGCCTAAAAATTTAATCTTGACGCAACCCAACTGAGATTAAATTCTTTCATGTACATTATTATACAAAATGTAACGTAGCATTGCGAAAAAATGTGGACACAAAATTCTGCAAATTACGTTGTGTAGCGGATGAAGCGCTTATTTAAGGAAGAATGGCGCACGTGTTTTCGTTCGAATCCTGGAACTCTTTTAAAAACCAAGTATTGTCATGAATATAAAATATATGTATCTTAATAAATATTTTGTGCGTAATGCAAAAATTAATTAAATTAATTATAGACAAATCAATCAAATTCGAGTAAGCATAATTAACAAATGAAAGAAACAAAAGTATATCTAAATCTTAATGACCACAAATGGTATAATGATGTGACAACAAGTGACAATCGCGGGATGAATATTGGCGCGTGCGCGGTCGCCCGCAGGACGTCCGGTGCGTCCGGACGGGCGACGAGCGGCGAACTGGCGCCGCCACCCTCGGCTCAACAGTTAACACCCTCCCGCGATACGCACCCCCTTAATGTTCACCCTCATACAGTTGATAATGTTAATATACAAACTTCTTTCGGTGTCAATAAGTAACCATAGATCACAAAATAAACTATGAAAGCAATAATCTAAACTAAGTATTATACTATAAAGAGGGCACATACAATTTTTTGTTTGTTTATTACGATGTAACACAAAAATACTCACCAATTTTAAAAGTTCTTTCAAAATTAGAAAGCTACATCATTATGTTTAAGGGGTAAGAGTAGCATAGGCTTATTATAGGAAAAAAAAATTTGTAATGGTTAAAAAAATTGTCAATGAAATAAAATTGTATGTAAGTGAAACTGGGACGCTCGTTTATTCCACCAAATGAACCACTCAACTCACTTCTCATAATTAACTCAAAATTATTAAGAATAATCATCACAAAATAAAGTGGGTGTGTGGGTATTACCTGTATTACCTATACACCTCTGCCTACCCCTTCGGGGACCCTTGTGGGAAGGCGTGAGGATATATATATCATCACAAAATAATGAAAATAATATAATGTTTCTTACTTCTTTGTTATATTAAAAATCTTCAAATATATAACAAAGTTAAATGAGGGCTTGTAACTCGCTCACAAACAAGTATTTAAAATTACCTGTGTATCTGTACATTTTTCTGAGAAGAAACACACCAACTTGAGATAACAGCTGTTCGCTTTATCAGGAATATATCTTATCATATAAAGATATCTTCCCCTTCTATATTATATTGGTTGATATAGTATTTTAAGTGCATTTATGTGAGATGGATTCTTTACTACACTCAAGTTTTAGCAAAATTTATAATTTACACAAAAATGTTAATAAAACAAAGTAGTTAATTTATAACAGAAACAAGTAAGTATTGTACAACCTATATGTCTATGCATAACCAGATAAAATATTGATGATTGCTTCTTATATACTTTAAAGTTTTATTGTAATGCAGTTCAGTTAAGTTTCCTAAATCATTGAGTTTATGAACAACCAAACTTAGAATGTGTATTAAAAACCATAATTAAAAAACTTCCAATCATTCCCCACTAGACTAACTCTATCTACTCTCTTGTCTATGTGACCAATAGTTATACAATAAAGTTTACAACTTTTAACAATCTATTCAAATCTGCCAAAGTAAAATTAATAATACTCGAGTACAACAAAATTTCATATGTATACATATAACTGAGCTTTTTTAATAACTCACTCTACTTAAATGACACCAGTCTTGTAGAACTGTGATAACAATATCTGATGCCTAAATTTAACAGGATCATAGAGATACATAAGTAATGTGGACCCTAATATTCACTGAAGCATGAAGCAATGAACTGAATGCTTTATGTACTTAATCTCACAAGTATAATATACACTAATTGGACGTAATAAAAACCTGAACAATATAGTAATGGCATACCGGCTATAATGCCATCCATCTGTAGTAATGCAGCTTCCAATAACTTCGATGGATCAGACTCTGATAAAGTTGGATTGTTGTCCCCATCTACTTCTGTTGTTTTTCCCATCACACCTTGCAAAAGTTACTCACTGATACTAAATATATATACGTTGCGTGGTATAAATTAATTACAATAAATAAAAGTTTTTCGAATACAAAAGTAAACTTTTTACTTTAATTACTTTTTATCAACAAAAGTTTGACTTGACCCAACTTGGGTTTGACAACCAAATTGTCATGGCTGACCTGACATTTTAATTTTCTATTAGATTTAAAACGTAATTGTAGCACAGATATCACCCATACAGCCAAATGAGGGTTAAAATTACTAGGTGCGCCCGCGATGCTGATTGCAGTTAATTAGCTTTATGATGCCTCGGGAATATCCTTTACTGTACACCGGGCAACGTAAAGTAAATAAAAACTCAAATTCGCTTTTAACGAAAAGTGCTTTTAATACTGTCGGTCTGTGTTGAGCAATCAGTAATGAAAATTTAAAAGTAATATAAAGCCTTGATATTTTTCATAACATTATACATATGCAAATATTCAAAATAATATAGAAATATTCACGGCACAGGTCAACATTAAGAAGAATTCTGAGATCGTCCTTAAGCCTGATACGTTCCGGTAACGAATGGTATCCAGGATACCAGCCTCTGATATATATGATCTGATATGTAGATAATTTACACATATTTCTACATATACATTCCGTAATACAAATAAGGACACTCTGTACCCGACAGAAGATATAATCCTATTGGAAACTCTTTTTAAACATCGAACCACTCATCTTCAATGGGAATCTCTCTGGCAAGGGAAGTTTCTAAAATAATAACCCACACTTTAAGTCATAGTTTATTAATATTTCATTAGACCCTTTACCAAATTAATATAAGTAAATAAATAGAACTACATACTCGGTAATAAGTACCACTCTTTTATAATCCTTAACCATCGTAACAGGACGAAAAGAATATTTTACATATCAACTGCAAATAAAATTTACATGATAAAAACGAGCTTGACTGCCATATTGCGTAAAATTTTATACGTATCTTAAGAACATTGGACTGAATTTAATTACAGATTGTATAAAAATTACAATAATTTGACGAACTTTTTAATAGCACACATCTAAACAAATTCAAAATACTTCTATAATCACACGTTCAACATCAATAAAGTGATCTAAGGCACAATGCTAGTTGATATAGTAACTATCACTCGTTTACAATAGAACTGGTTCCATGTTATTTATAAGTACCAACAGATAAAAGTTTTAACATTAGTCACTTATACACAATAATGATAACGTAATAAATGTAACAGCAAAATATTAACGACACTTGAATCTGCTTACAATTATCATACATTGCTTTCAACCATGTTAATTTAATTATCTTACATATATAACAACTTAAATTAGAATTATATTGTTGGTAAGCTGTGTTTTGGTATTAAGGTGAGGATTGCTACACTAAAATATTTAACTGGTGTTACCATTATAATATTGTAATGGCCGTTTGTAGATTTAATAACCAGCCGCCATAATCCAAAAGGAATTTAACAATAAAAATACTATATGATAACGTCGAGGGGAACTGATGTGCAATTAGAAAAAAAATACATTTAGATAGAGTTACTTTACAATACTGTTTATGTGATACGATTAAAGTCAATATGACATCATTTTAATTCACAGTTGAGAACAACGTCCAATACTTTACATTTTACAGTATGTAGTACTACCACGCAAGAATAAAATTCACTTCAAACTGCAACAACAATATTGCAACTGAATCAAGGAAAAATCAAACGATCTAGCGATTGATTGGTCACACATCAAGGTCTGATTTATCGATAATACAGTCAACAATACGATAGATGATAAATAAATATATCTACATCTCATAAACCTCTGCATTCTGAAAACATTATATACTTAAGATCTGTTCTTAATTAAGTCTAGAATCTATAAAATATATTACTCTATTAAATATTAAAGGCAATATCTATCATTAGATATGGACGGATTAAGTAAAGGTGCCCAGTGGGTTACCGATTAATATTATATTAATAGCTCTTAGCATAGATCTACTGCTTAATGTTATTGCGGCGCAACGGTAGATACCAAGTAAATATATATATTTATAAATAAATATACATATCATTAAAAATAAAACATTCAAGTTCTACATAACAAACAATGAAACAGTATAATATAAGAATCTCTATAAATAAATACATGTTTCTCGTTTCAGGTAACTCACTAAGTCCACGGACTCACGGACGGACTACCGCTTACGCCGTACTCTAACCTACTACCAATGTAATAATGTAACAACATAACAAAATACAAACTTCGTTGGTAAACATAATTTCAGTTCCATCTAAGTCAATTTCGTACACCTATCAGGCAAGACCACAACCGATATTAAGTACTTACTAGCTAAATAAATCTCGACCTAATAAAACAAATGGAACGGACTGACCAATTGAGTAAGTACAAGGAATGTGTTAAGTGAAAATTAATATCTAAAATCATATAACCTACTTACTTTTAGTTGCACCGTTAGGGAACATTTTAAAACAATTTAAAATCTGCGACATCGTTATCGCTGACGATAAAGTAAGTGTCTATCAGGGAAAATTCATTCACCACAATGTTGAGCACAATCAATCGTTTCTTAAACAATTAATCTATTAAATTTACCACCAAGTGAAGAGATACAGACATCCTTGTTACAGAGCCTTCAAAGAGAATTTCATTAATGCATTTGCTTTCAACCATTAAAAACCTCATATTACGCAACGCAATGGGATATGTGTTGATTTATAAAACAATTCTATTCACGCAAAAAAAAAAAAAAACGCTTTACTTATTCTCTCTATGATATGTTCAATTAGGCCTGTAAATTAATAGTCTAAAAACGTTGAGTCTTTTTGAGATCTCATAATATGAATCAGAACGACATAATTAACGTATTACTGTTATGGTAGGTTTTATCAACACAAGCTGACCGGATCGTGGTAATTTTATGAGGTCTGATATACACTTGAGAAGATAACTTCCAAGTGAGATGGGAAAATACTCTTAGCCCTGTTTTTCTACGGATGGATGCACCATGCACCAATACAAGCACTTGCCAACTCAACGCAGCATCAAGTAATGACCTGGTTTGTGCGAGTACAACACCCCACATGCTCCGCACTTGAGCTTCATTGAGCAAGGTGTGTATACACTGCACCTCACACATATGTATGTACAATTTAACTAGCAACACTTACCACGGAACTAAAAACTGATTTCATCCTACCAACACGATTATAAATCGAAACATTTAAGTACATGAAGTTTTTACTTCTAAATAAGAATATGTGGATAAATATATATGTATATAAGAAAATTAATAAATAATAACAACAAAGTAAAGTTCAACTTGTACATTAAGTATTAGTCGTGGACTTGCATCACATGCATTTTTTAAAAGGATATACAAATAAAAACGGAATGTAGAATTTATAATTCCTGTCTCTACACAATCACAATAATTAAACAATCACGGAAACGCAGGCTTTGCCCTTATATAACTTGTCAACAGCGAAATGTAAAAATATATTAATTTGTACACTCTTCACGTTAAGTTTCAATAAACATTTGTAAAATTCACTACCGACCCAAAATAGTCTAAAATTTTCCTTTTGCTTAGATTGGTACAGTAAGCACTATGATCAAACAATAAATAAATATATCTTCAAATAGGATAATTTAAGTAGGTAGTCACCTTATTCCCCACCAAAGTCCTGATAACATTATGGAATGTACATGTTTCAATTTGGAATGCAACAATAATTTCAGGTGACCCAGACATGGGTCGATCTTTACATACCCATAGCTCAAATAGACGCACAAATTTTATATTAAATAATCGTTTTCATACCCATTTTTGTTTTAAGTACTAAAATATCCATATAAATATCCTTGCTCATTCACCTCCAATAACCGCTTAAATTATACCTTGACGTAATTTGCACTTTAAAAAAAAACAGCTTCGGGGGGACGTTCAGCGTATAGCATAATCGAAGCACTTCAACTCAACGGGGCCTCATAAGGAGACAATAAAGTCACACAAACTAGTTTAAACCAACAAGAAGTGAGAGACGCGAAGTATATTCGAAGTGCTTACGTAGTATGCAGACACGTATACGAGAAGTGCAGTCGAACCGGACGTAGAGTCAGTGTTGGAACGGCCCCCCAGCAAGCAGTCATTGGTGGCTCTTGCTCAGCAGGTGGGAGTTGAACTCGTACACGTTGCAGCACTGCTCGCCGCAGATGTTGCACTTCCAGGGGTTGGAGTCGCAGTGGCAGCCCTTGTGCAGGAAGTACAGCGTCGAGTCGGGGAAGGAAATGGCGCAGAAGGCGCACACCAGTGGCCCCGCCCCCACGCCCGCCTCGCCCTGCGTCGACGTCGCCACGCTGCCCGCCGGCGGCGACCGCGCCTGCGCAATACAACACACACACTCACACACACATGTACGCACACACTCAAACACGTCTTCTACACGTATAGGTGTCGAAAAACAGAACACTATCTATACCTATCTGTAATAATACCGACAAACAAAAGCTGCTGGGTCTTGTCATCAGGCAGATGTACGAGAAAAGCGCCTGCGTATAATTTAGTTTGTATACAGCAGAACATTAAAGACGGAACCGATTGTTCAATATCATCATCATACATCATGCTCAATATGAGGCATGGCCTGACCTAGATGAGACTTAAATCTAGAATAGCTAATTATTAATTAAAAATTACTTATTAAACTGCTAGTTTCACCAGAGATTAACTTGTAAAACCAACCTAATTGTTTTGTATCTATTAAATAGCTTGTTTTTTTTTGCCATTTAACCAAACCCCTACAAACGTCGTGTTTCGCAAGTAGTAAGCCAACCGATACCGAGATTCAATGACCCCAAAATAACAAACTTAAAAAATAAACGTAATACTGCGCCTAAGGGGGGGTTAATAGTAACGAATTAAGATGAATATGTGAAGTGCACGTACATTAGCGCCGCGCGCACGTCCCCGGGCTGTTATGCGCCTGCGCAGATCTTCGCGCAGGAGGCTTTTAAGCGGCGAAACTTTGATCAGAGTCGAGAGGCTGGACGACACGCCGCGCTTGTCGCCGGCACAAACCTCGTCCGGCGCCTCGCCACTACCGTCCTCCTGGCTACCGGGCTCCTGGGAACATTGCAACACCCGCTCGGTACTGGAACCATTATGCACTTAACAATCCCTCGGTCACGATCGGTTGGTTCACCTCTTGCGATGCACAATGCGGAACTATTTCTATCTATTTATTTATAAAAGGAACATAAAAATAGTAAGGCGTAATATATGCGCGAATGCCTGCAGCGGTTATAAACTGTTGGTTATATTAAAATCAGTTCTGATATAACCCCAAACGCAGCGAGCTAACAAGACCCAGAAGCAATTTTAATTTAGTTTATATTCCTATATGGGACACACGTCTGGAGCACAATGCTGTGTAAGTAACCAATTTATCAAATTCTTTGCATGTCACCTGAGACTGAAAATGACTGAGAGGAAAGATAATACACAGTCTGTCTGGGCCAAAGCCTTGGGGTATGTACCTGCTTGATGGGTATGAGCGTGATGGAAGGCGTGATGGTGGCGGGCAGCGACAGCGAGCTGGTGGCCACTGCACTATCGCCCGACTGTGGCGACACAGGGCCGCCTGATTCGCCGTTCATGCGTGATTCTACACACAACACACCAACTCAGAACGCAGAAAGAAAGTCAAAAAGTCAAATGTCCTGCTGCAGGATGCAAAATTATGGGTCTTTCATTATAAAGTCCATGGTTTTAATCGAACTCTTGGCTAATGTCAAGTTGTCTACATATCTCTGACTCCCATTGAAAAACTAAGGCACAGCCCTGGCCTAGTGCCAGTGTCATTTTATAATCGAAACTTAAACGAATGCGGCCAATTCTCGATGAGTTCGCGGTGAGCCAATCGCTGCACCGAACGCAGTAAACACGACAAACGTGTTTAAGTTTTTTATTGTTAAAAGAAAATCTCAATAGACGCGCGCATATGAATTTGGTTATACGAAAGCATACAATCATACTTGTCCTTGGCTATGATCTGCATTGTTTTTGTCCAACCGCATATGCAGTGCCAAATTGTCCGTTCATGTTCATCCATTAATTCGTATGAAAACGAAATAAAGTTACGCTGAGAAACATTACTTAGTTATATTATTTGTACACATTTGATTTAGCTTATATTTTAGTGCTTGTGGCAGATTGCTTGGTCACGGAAGAAATATGTCGCTTTTTAAGTCAGGTTTGTTGTATAAAGGTCAATTGTATGTCCATTCTGGACAATCCTTGATAAGTCACTAAAACCTGTTATGAATGTTTAAAGAAGAGCCCTACCTGAGTTCCCCGAGTGGTTTTGTCCCGGCGAGAAGGTCTCGTTGTTGTCGGCCATGGATATCTCGACGTGCGGGGTGAGGTAGTGCATAGGCGGGGTGGCATTGTCGACGGAGCGCGCTCCATTGCTGTCGCCGCTGTCGGAGTAGGCCGCCGCCACCGACACTGATAGACCCGAGCCCAGGGCGCCCAGTGCGTTGATGGCGCTCGCGTCCATCGACCCGTCCGCGTACGCCGCATTGGCGATACCGGCAGCCAGCAAGGATACAGAGTTGTTACCGGGACCCGGGTTATCTAAATCTATGCCATGCCTGTAGAACAATACCTTTTCTTAAGTTTAAAACAATACATCATAAATGTGCAAGTTCACGCAAAAACTACTCAGCGGAATTGGATGAAATCTAAGCTGATCTAAGATGTAATTACATCATATATTTGCTAGATACATAGGATATGTTTTATTTCAGGTAAATATCTATCAATAAAATCAAATTTGTCGCGGGTGAAACCGCAGAGCTCAGCCAGTAACCTATAAATACAAAGAAATTACAAATATAAAAGATAAAAATTACCTGTTAAAGAAATGAACTCTTAGACTTTTCATGGTAGGCGCGCGATAACTACACAAGGGGCAAGTTTTGACGAGGTCGTGCTGTCCAACATGTTCATTCTGAAAATGCGCGCGCATAGCGATCTGGCGTTGGAATCCTCTGTTACATATTGGGCAATGGTACGGCAAGCTCTTGGTATGGGTGGTGAAGTGTTCAGCGAGGTGGTCTTTCCTGAAGAATCTCTTTTGGCAGACTCTGCACTCGTACGGCTTGACGCCGGTGTGTCGCATCTTGTGCCTGCGCATGTTCGCGCCGTTGGAGAATTTCATGTTGCAGACGTCGCACTCGAATAGTTTGCGGTGCGGCCGCGCGTCATTCCCCTGCGCAGCGGCCACATTGTTGTTGTCCGGCGAACACTGCGCCATGTGTGTGCCCAGCGCCCGACTACTTAGGGTACTAAAACTATTGCATGTAGTACATTTTAACAATGTACCCCCTCTTTTCGGTGTTTCTTTGCTTACTGTTGCTACCTGTAATGTATAAAATTTTCACCTCTAAAATTCCCTCTCAGCCATATCACCATATGTTCAATAATACTTGTAAAAATAAAAAATATTATAATAATAATAATATATCCTCACGCCTTCCCACAAGGGTCCCCGAAGGGGTAGGCAGAGGTGTATAGGTAATACCCACACACCCACTTTCCGCCAGAGGTATATTAGGTGCCAACGTGACAGATGGCGAGTCCATCGCCGTTACTCAAGCACGACTATACATACGCCTTTTGAATTTCTTCTCAGACGTATGCAGGTTTCCTCTCGTTGTTTTCCTTCACCGTAAAGCTTATGGTGTGACTAATCACTGTACTTAAGTTCAGAAAAACTCATTGGTACAGTCGGGATTCGAACTTGCGACCTTTGCGTCGCAGGCAACTGCTCAAACCACTCGGCCACCACGGCTAAAAAATATTATAATATAATATAATTTGCATACTATATTAAATATGGGTATTATTCTCTGTATTTTCATACTGGATGTTATTCAGCAGACACCTGTTTGATATAATACATTTGCAAGATAATTATTAATTAAGAATATATAATGTCATTACTAAATGGGAAACATTTGCTTAATTACATTTAAATAGGACAAGTCCAGAAACAAATATCCCAAGCCATTAACCACTTATTGAGATTGGCTTGATTAGATAAATTTATAACATTGTTATATACAAGGTCACCAGGAAAATGTTGATAAGAAATTAAATTCTATTAATATTTTAATATCTTTCCAATAAGTTTATTTTGATGAATAAAAATAATTAGACCTTGGACACATGGTCACAAAGATATATATCCAGAACAGAAAAGTTGTAAGATTGCAATTTTTTATTTCATGTAATCACAAGCAACTGACAGTCTTGTGAGCATTGTTATTTTTGATGGTCATTCTATACACATTTTTATATCAAAGGAAATACAATTGGATTGTCTTAAGTCCTCATCAGTAAATCTATATAATTATATAGCTAATAAATACTATATATATAAACATCTATAGCATTAAATATTTGGAATAAACTTAATTTATATGAATACTATACACAATAATAATGTCACTAAAATAAATTATTCAATAAAAGTTTCCAAAGATATTTTTAAGTTTATTGAATCACAAAACAGGTATTGGGAAATAAAACAAACACCAAAATATTAATATTAATATCAACATGTAGAAGAACTGTCTGGTTACCTAGTTTAAGATCTGTTAAGCTTGGTGAGTGATACTGGGTAAATAAACATATTTAATAAATAGTAAATAAAAACATAATGATATGTCTACTGATAGACAAGTGATTTTAGGATAGCAAAATTTCAGTGGGAATTCCTGAGAGCAAAAGATAGTTAATTGATTATTACTAACCGGTTCATTTTTAACTGCAGATAAATTCGGCGACACGGTGCCAGAGTCGGCCTCTGTTTCCCCTTTAGATGACATCACATTGCCAGGTCGCGGCCTTTCAGATCATCACTCTCCCGCCTCCCAGTACTACGAAAACACAAACACGTCAAAATATTTATTGAAACAATCGCACATGAACTACACGAGCGCAACATCCGCGAAATACTGAACCGTAGAGAACAAAATCACAAAACAACTTGTTTCTTGTAAGAATGGCGAGGTGACCCATTTACGAAAACTTACGAATTATCGACTCGCGTTAAACTAGTTCTTCAATGTTATCTATCGAAACAAATGCATATCCCATATCGCATACATTGTATGCCGAGATAAATAACTTATAAACATAGTCATAAATTACAAACTCACGTTAACTTGATACGTCGACAGCCAGAACAGCGGTATTTTAGGGAGAGATCGCTATGTGGCCTAATTCACTGCTCAAGCTCGATGCACAAAATACGTGTTACGCGTATAACTGTAAATGCACAAATAAGTGGAACCAAACTATTTATGTATTTAACTAGCCTTTTAAGTAGGCTATCGAACTTTAAAAATCTATTAGTAACATGTTTTGAGTTAAATAAAACTTTTAACCAAAACCATTTTGATAAAAAATCACACACCTGTAAAGTGTTTTTTCTTCATGTCTAGTCTATTTCAGAATTTTTAGTCTAGCAACACTGTAATGCCGTACATCAGACGTCACTTGTTCAAATGAAACACATTTTTTTTCTTACCGTAATGATTAGGTAATTTAAGTAACATAATAATCTGGCTTAGAACCGAATAGGATATGCAATTGTATAATATGAGTGCTTTTTAGCCGATTACACTTGACCGAAAGAGATTATCCTTTTTTAAGTAGAGCTCTGGTCTATTATGAAACTAAAGTAAATACAATTCAATAGTGGCATACAATCACGACTCCCCTCTGATGGTAAGCAAGTACCGATTACAAGCGCTATAACCAAGTTATCACTAATGGAAGGACAATTTAAAAGAGTAATTGTGTAAACAGCATTATGTTTAATTAATGACGATAATATCAAGCCTGTCAACCCGTTCAGTCTATGATCGATAGCTATCTGTGGTGATTGTTGAAGTTTATTGTGTAAGCTCAAAAAGTTAGCAATTATCAAATCACTTGCTAAAGTGTCAAGTGAAGTTGGTGTTCGTAATGCGTTTTTTTATTATTTGTGGTTTGTGGTAGTAAACAAATAGCAGTTAATGTTTGATTTCACTTAGTCAGTATATGTTCTAATGATTAACTCTAATAACATACGCCTAGAAGCATTTAAATTTAAAATTTATGTGGATAAAGTGTCATGGGTGAATTAGCCCATAATTGGCTTAGCTCTTTGTGCTCGTACTTATATTAATTTGTAAAATATGTGTTCACCTACGGTGATATCTTTCTTTAGCCAATGGAGGTTGTGGATAAGGCCTTTCCTGATTGCGCTCTACGTACTATTAATAATTGTTTTGGTACCTATCCTGATAGCACATTCCATAAACAATGGATTCAAGAAATCAGATCAAGGTGCTCTTGTCGCTGGGGGATTTGTTCTTCTCGCACTTCCTATTTCAATTTGGCAAATAACACAACATGTAGTCCATTACACAAAGCCTTCATTACAGAAGCACATTATAAGGTTAGTAATATTTAGAGGTATAATTATTTTCCCTGTTTAATTTTATCTAGATATTAGGAATCTAGTTACTCGACATTGGATGAAGTAATCTTAGCTCTACTTTAATTTCCATTCAAGGTTGTACTTATAATTTTTGGTTGTAAAAAGTTGTAAAATTGCAAACTGTTATGAAATAAAAACACATTAATTTCCTCTTTATTAATATCTCACCTGCATCAGAATATAAAATATAACACTATTGGAGAGAGTTAATTAAAATATTTTGAGTAATGTCCTTTGCAAATAAAAGATTCCATGTTATTTATTTAATAGTTAATTCATGAATGTTTTCCAGGATACTATGGATGGTACCAATCTATGCCTTAAATGCTTGGATAGGCTTAGAGTTCCCGGAACAGTCAATATATGTTGACTCTCTGAGAGAATGCTATGAAGCTTATGTGATTTACAACTTCATGAAATATCTACTCAATTATTTGAATGAAGATGATGACTTAGAAGCGTTATTGGAAACCAAACCTCAAGTTTACCATATATTTCCCTTATGCTGTTTATCACCGTGGGAAATGGGAAGGTAATTTGTATAATTAATTACTATAATGGTTCCTGAACATAATCAAACAGTTTTATTTAACACAGGGAACACTTATTGAAGGTCAAATACTAAATATAAAACTACTGTTTACACCATTTATAAGAGAAATGCCTGTCGGGAGAAGATAGGGCTGAACAAACATAGAAGTATATCACTAACAAATTAGATTTAGCTCCTTGTGTATGCTAAGGCAATTGTGACTATTAGACCATAACTGCTTATATGGTGATTATAGTGACTACATTCTGATGTTAAAAATTATGATGGAATAATGTTCCATGCAGTGTTACATGAAACATAGATAAAGCCCATTAAATCAACAGAATGATGCAATAGTTAAATGTTACTATTTATGAATATGAAGTTGATATGCTGAAGGTCATTAAAAATATTAGCTTATATGATAATCAGCTGAATGCTATTTTTCCATTAGCATACATTTATAAATACATAATTTAATATCCTGGCTGGATAAGATCAGTATCAATACCATTGAGTTTTTTAAGGTTTTTTTTGTGATTGATGACAGATTTCTTTTACTAAATTGAGTATAATAATTAATTATATTATTAGCTGCATATTATTACTAAGAAGATACATAAAAGTGTGAAGTACCTGAGGAGCTCTGTCAAACCCCCAATTTTCGCCATATATATATTCTAAGTGCCCATGTGACAGATTGTGAGTCCATCACCTTTTTTCAAGTGTGACTGACAATACATGCTTTGAATTTTGATAAATAATTATTATAATCAACTTATTTCAGTGAATTTGTCCACAACTGCAAGCATGGTATACTGCAATACACTTTAGTGCGGCCAATCACAACAGTTATATCAATGATATGTGAACTTTGTGGTGTGTATGGAGAGAGTGACTTCAGTCCCAATGTGGCCTTTCCTTACATGATAGCAGTCAACAACTTGTCACAATTTGTTGCAATGTACTGCCTTGTACTGTTCTACCGAGCTAACAAAGCCGAACTCAAACCCATGAAGCCTATTGGAAAGTTCTTGTGCATAAAAGCTGTTGTCTTCTTTTCATTTTTGTGAGTAAATACAAATTGAAATATTTTATTTTTTTTTGTCTAATTATACCTATATCTATATTGACCTTGTGGTTCATCCCTTTTCAGCCAAGGTGTTATCATCAACATTCTAGTATACAGTGGTGTTATATCGACAATATTTGACATATCTGATTCGGACAAGATAAAAATTATATCATCAAAACTTCAGGTAAGATCTCTTCACAATCAGGAGACTTTGTCATTTGTATCACACTGTATATAGAGTAACTAAAATACCATTATAAATATATGTATACAATAAGAATGTTTTAGGCCCTGAAGAAAAAAATTTTTTTGTCGAATTCTGAAGTGTTTGATTAAAGTAATACTTTATTCCGTACACTAATTCTTAAGAACATCCATAATAATATTGATGAATTGGACCATTGCAGGACTTCCTGATCTGCATAGAGATGTTCCTAGCAGCAATAGCGCACCACTACAGCTTCTCGTATAAGCCGTACGTGTCGCCGCTGAACCCCTCGCCTTCGTGTCTCGGCTCCTTCCTCGCCATGTGGGACGTATCTGACGTCAAGAGAGACATCTCCGAGCATCTTGGAGTTGTTGGTATGTACATTTAGATACGATCTTTTTATTATCTGGTAATACATTTGAGAATTATTTACATTAGACAACCCCCAGTTAATTTACCAATCTATATGTGTCTAATATCTTTAGTCTTATGGAAAATGTTCATGTTCGATGCTCAACGTTAAAATATTCGTTTAAAAAATGATATCAACTAAATCTAATAATAGTGAATGTAGCCTAACTGTATAAAAAATCAAGCTCGACCGGGCGTGTTGCCTCGACATTATGCAAATTTATTCAACTAGAATTCGTCCCAAGCTAATGGCGATCTTATGAATATTTAATTGGTATAGGGAGCTCGTTCAGCAGAAGATTGCGCGGCAAGTCGATGTACCACATGACACGTGGCGACGACGAGAGTTCGCGCCTTGTTTCCGGGCGGTCTGCGCCCACGTACCCAGTAGAGGAGCCCTCCGTCGACATACGACCTTCGCTCTACGGCTCGGTAGACACTACCACCACAAACCAATCGACAAGTTCCGACACCGAACCATTATTCGAAAATTCCGACGAAAGTCGGCCGAGGCACGACCCGAAAGTATAAGTCTTTGGATACTTTGGTTTGAATTAATGGTTCCCAATTAGATGATTGTAGGTGAGATGATTGAAAGGATGCGCGTGGCTCTTAGTAAGGGAGATGACATTTATAAAAAAAGCTAATCGCTTAACCATTTGTGGGTTAAGCATTCGCTTTATTAATGAATATGATGCAAGTGATAATAGCGTAATTTTAGATGTATTTTGGTTTTAGGTGTAAATTGTATTTGTTATATCTTATTCTAATAACATTCCCGTCACGGAACATCAATTTTGTTTATACCAAAGTAATGGTACACTTTGTTTTTGTTTCTCATTTCTGAACCTCTGCTTAATCTTTCATATGGAATATATTATATAAGTACTTATTGTTAATCTTATCTATATAATTGCAAAAAAATGTGATATTTATTTACGACATCACTGTAATGGCAATAAAAATACGTTAAGTTTTAGAAATAAATTTGTCTATAACTACCTACTCTTTATCATTAAAAACAGAATAAACCTAGTGTTAAACATAAAACTCTTCAGACGTTCCATTACTTTTATTTATAACAATTTTGCAATAATATCTCAATATAAAACTGAATCACAAATGTGTTATTCCTCTGTCGTGGTCGAGTCTCCGAGTGGCGTCATGTCTCCCGCCGCCATTTTGGCGCCAACGCACCCGAGCGGATCCGACTGCTCCCGAGTTCTCCCGAGTAAGATAGCGGCGCGTAACATCGGCCATCCTGCAACTTGTGAATACCGACGAAGTATTCACAATGAAATCATGAGAAATGATACCAGTCACAGCAACCCAGTTTCAAGATGTATAATGATAATATAATATATCTGCACGCCCTTCCACAGAGGTAAGCAGAGGTGTCTAAATAATACCCACATTCCACAGATATATATTCCAGGTGCCAACGTGACAGATGGCGAGTCCATCGCCGTTACTCAAGCACTTCTATACATACACCCCTGTATGGCTTCTCAACGAATGCAAGTTTCCTCTCGATGGTTTTCCTCACCGTAAAGCTCGTGGTGTGACCAATATTATCAAATCATTCTAGAGAACTTTTCATAATCAGCGTATGGTGACGGAATCAGTATGATATACATATATAATTAGCAGATACAGACAGAATCCAGTAACCTCCGTTTATGGAAGAGAACATCAGGACCTGTAAGAGTCAGTTAACTGAAACAGACAGAACAGAGGGGCAGACAGAACAGAGGGGCAGACAGAACAGAGGGGCAAACAGAACAGAGGGGCAGACAGAACAGAGGGGCAGACAGAACAGAGGGGCAGACAGAACAGAGGGGCAGACAGAACAGAGGGGCAGACAGAACAGAGGGGCAGACAGAACAGAGGGGCAGACAGAACAGAGGGGCAGACAGAACAGAGGGGCAGACAGAACAGAGGGACAGACAGAACAGAGGGACAGACAGAACATAAGGCCAGACAGAACATAAGGCCAGACAGAACATAAAGCCAGACAGAACCGTCAGACCGGACAGAACAGACAGATCAGACAGAACAGCAAGACCAGACAGCACAGCTAGACCAGGCAGAACAACCAGACCAGGCAGAACAACCAGACCAGACAGAACAGACAGACCGGACAGCACAGCCAGACCAGGAAGAACAGCCAAACCAGGCAGAACAGTCAGACCAGACAGGCCAGTCAACACAGCCAGATCAGGCAGAACAGCCAGACCAGGCAGAACAGCCAGACCAGGCAGAACAACCAGACCAGGCAGAACAGACAGACCGGACAGCACAGCCAGACCAGGAAGAACAGCCAAACCAGGCAGAACAGTCAGACCAGACAGGCCAGTCAACACAGCCAGATCAGGCAGAACAGCCAGACCAGGAAGAACAGCCAGACCAGGCAAAACAGCCAGACCAGGCAAAACAGTTAGACCAGACAGAACACAGACCAGACAGCACAGCCAGACCAAACAGAACAGCCAGATCAGGCAGAACAGCCAGACCAGACAGCACAGCCAGACCAGGCAGAACAACCAGATCAGACAGAACACACAGACCAGACAGCACAGCCATACCAGGCAGAACAGTCAAATCAGGCAGAACAGCCAGAACATACAAACCAGACTGAACAGTCAGACCAGTCAGAACAGACAGATCAAGCAGAACAGTCAGACCAAGCAGAACAGTCAGATCAGACAGAACATTCAGACCAGACAGAACAGTCAGATCGAAGAGAACAGTCAGACCAGACAGAACAGTCAGATCAGACAGAACAGACAGTACAGTCAGACCAGGCAGAACAGTCAGATCAGACAGAACAGATAGCACAGTCAGACCAGACAGAACAGACAGAACAGCCAGACCAGACAGAACAGACAGATCAGACAGCACAATCAGACCAGACAGAACAGACAAATCAAACAGCAAAGACAGACCAGGCAGAACAGACAGACCAGACAGAACAGACAGATCAGACAGCACAATCAGACCAGACAGAACAGACAAATCAGACAGCACAGACATACCAGCCAGAACAGACAGACCAGACAGATCAGACAGCACAGTCAAACCAGACAGAACAGACAGATCAGACAGCACAATCAGACCAGACAGAACAGACAAATCAGACAGACCAGGCAGAAAATACAGACCAGACGAAACAGTCCGACCAGACAGAACAGACAGCACAGTCAAACCAGACAGAACAGGCAGATCGGACAGCACAGACAGACCAGACAGAACAGACAGATCAGACAGCACAATCAAACCAGACAGAACAGGCATATCAGACAGCACAATCAGACCAGGCAGAACAAACAAATTAGACAGCACAGACAGACCAGGTTGAATAGGCAGATCAAACAGCACAGACAGACCAGACAGATCAGACAGCATAGTCAAACCAGACAGAATATGCCGATCAGACAGAACAGACAGCACAATCAGACCAGACAGCACAGACAGACCAGGCAGAAAATACAGACCAGACGGAACAGTCCGACCGGACAGAACACAGATCAGACAGCACAGTCAAACCAGACAGAACAGGCAGATCAGACAGGTCAGACCAGACAGGACAGACAGAACAGCCAGACCAGACAGAACAGTCAGACCAGATGGGACAGAAAGAACAGACAAACCAGGCAGAACAGTCAGATCAGACAGAGCATTCAGACCAGACAGAAACGTCAGATCAGAGAAAACAGTCAGACCAGACAGAACAGACAGATCAGACAGCACAATCAGACCAGACTAATCAGACAGACCAGGCAGAAAATACAGACCAGACGGAACAGTCCGACCAGACAGAACAGACAGATCAGACAGCACAGTCAAATCAGATAGAACAGGCAGA
This sequence comes from Drepana arcuata, assembly GCA_016069955.1. Lineage (NCBI taxonomy): Eukaryota > Metazoa > Arthropoda > Insecta > Lepidoptera > Drepanidae > Drepana > Drepana arcuata. Next base: position 30,536 of record JACCPG010000393.1, on the reverse strand, counting down.
TCGGACAGCATAGACAGACCAGGCAAAACAGACAGACCAAACAGAACAGACAGATCAGACAGCACAGTCAGACCAGACAGAACAGGCAGATCAGACAGAACAGACAGATCAGACAGAACAGACAGATCAGACAGCACAATCAGACCAGACAGAACAGACAGCACAGACAGACCAGGCAGAACAGGCAGATCAGACAGTACAGACAGACCAGACAGATCAGACAGCACAGTCAAACCAGGCAGATCAGACAGAACAGACAGATCAGACAGCACAATCAGACCAGACAGAACAGACAAATCAAACAGCAAAGACAGACCAGGCAGAAAATACAGACCAGACGGAACAGTCCGACAGGACAGAACACAGATCAGACAGCACAGTCAAACCAGACAGAACAGGCAGATCAGACAGATCAGACAGCCCAGTCAGACCAGGCAGAACAGTCATATCAGACAGAACAGACAGGACAGACAGAACAGTATGCTAGATCCACAATATGCCGTTTATATCAACAGACTTGAGTCCATTCTATGTAAATTCCTGAGATTTTTACAAAGGACTTAATTGTGTTGATATTAGCTACCAGGTAAGGTGCTTCAGATATCACTTTTAAAATTTGTGAATTAATGACTCTCCGTACTTGCTCTCAAGAGTTGGTACTAAAGTACCTAATAGATCTATGAGGCAACCATCACTCCTGCCTATTTCTCACAGCTCTTCTAACTTTAGACAGAACTCTTTTCTGATAAGAGCTTCGGAAGCGTTCAATTCAGCAAGCTTAGACAAACTGGACTTATTTAATTCTAAATCAGATGTGTTTTTAAAGGACTGACTAGATCTTGGTTCTCTAACTGTGCAATGAATATGTCATGATGGTATTTAGAAATATATACATATAAGAAATAGCCCAACTTAAACAAGCTTACTTTTGTTATATAACTGCAAAAACATGTTAATGGTTTTAACTTAAATATACTTTATGTAAATTTAGATTAGATGTAACTGTATGTTTCCTATTAAAATGAAATAAATAAAAAAATAAAAATACAGAACAGACAGATCAGACAGCAGTCAGTGCAGACAAATCAAACAGTTCACTATGACCAGGTAGAACAGTCAGATCAGTCAGATACAGAACAGACAGATCAGACAGCACAGTCAGACCAGACAAATCAAACAGTACACTCAGACCAGGTAGAACAGTCAGATCAGTCAGACCAGACAGATCAGACAGCACAGTCAGACCAGACAGAACAGACAGCATAGTCAGACCAGACAGACCAGAGAGATCAGACAGCACAGTCAGACCAGACAGACCAGGCAGTACAGTCAGACCAGGCAGACCAGACAGAATAGCCGGATCAGGCAGAACAGTCAGTGTCGCATCTGAAATAAAACAGAAGGCTCAAGGCCACAGACAGATGAATTAAACAAGAAAGATAACGCACCCCTGTTTTATCGGCCTGAAACGATTCGCCATCATTGTTCGTCAGATCCACGTCAGCAGATTTGGTCCTCATAAATTCACATCGTACAATTCGGGTGATCAGATCTTTTTCCTTCCAAAATAACAGAATGTAGATGCGGATATGTCCTTTTTACTAGTCAGTAGTTAGTAACCCTTCCAGTAACACGTTCGGGTGTATATCTTCTTCGTTTTCCGGATTAACTTGAACTTGATCGACACTAAAGTTATCCGTACTCATAACGGATTCCGAAGATACTGATTTTTTGTCATCGTCCGATATTCTTTAGGCCAAGTCTTTTCATTTTCTGGGTTCGATATATAGCAATATATATAAAATCCCACTTCTGAATGTTAAACATAAAACTCTTCAGACGTTCCATTACTTTTATTTATAACAATTTTGCAATAATATCTCAATATAAAACTGAATCACAAATGTGTTATTCCTCTGTCGTGGTCGAGTCTCCGAGTGGCGTCATGTCTCCCGCCGCCATTTTGGCGCCAACGCACCCGAGCGGATCCGACTGCTCCCGAGTTCTCCCGAGTAAGATAGCGGCGCGTAACACTAGTTTTTTCTAATGATTTGATATTGCCTTCCGATAAATAATCTAAATATTGTGTCCGGCGAGAAGTAGGCCCTTATCGCTGTTTATATTTTCGTATAAATACCAACATGATATACCTACCTTCCATGAGGTAACTTCACGAAATTCATGTATATCATGCGAGCATTATACATTGTAATCTTTGCATGCGAGTCTCTTAAGGGGTACACACAGAGTAGAGCGATAGTTCTCTCTTAACTTAGATTAGGCTTTCTCTAGACTTACAGACCTCGTTCATTTCTACTAAATAAAATAATCAGTATCTTCATACATGCTCGCCGGTTGCGACTACTCTTGACGTTCCCATCCCATTCGATCGATTTGTCTAGATGTGAAAACGCGGCTTTCTTCTTTATGTTCTTGATGTGTATACGGTCTTGCCTGACGGCTGTCAGTGATTTTCGGCTTGGCGCGGTTACTTACAATGACAGCTGTCAGCAATTTGTTTGGCGGGCTTTTATGTATATGCGCGTCATTATCAATAAACCAGTGTTCTGAAAAACATCTTTTATTCCGCTCCATACATACGTAACAGTTCTACCATAAATATGGCAAGAAATAAAACAATACATTTGCAAGAGTAAACATGAGCAAATATTTAATTCATCAAAATACAAACTTTGGTGACGCAGTGTAAGAGAACATGAAAAGTAACTATTGCAAATATGTATTCCGTAGTGAAAGAAGTGATAGTGCAATTTTGTCAACATGTTGATCAAAAGCGGTCAACGACCGCTATAACACTCAAACCATTGCGAAAAATCACCAATTGATCAGGTGTCGCTTTTTGTGTGTCATCTATTTATGTGTTCGAAAACTTTGGTACTTACAAGACAAGAAATGCAAATTATGCTAAAATATATCTAAAGAGCAATTATAATTTATACCGTATTCAAATAGGTCTTTTTACTATGCCCAATCATACTTAATGTAGGTAGCTTTCCTAATAAATTATATGTACATAATAAGTACTTCGGTTATTTATAATGCAATTTATTAATGTTATATTTCACTAAAGAAAATAAATTATGGAGTTCTAAGCGAGCGATGTACCCATCTGCAAATCATAAAACCACAAAAAATACTGATACGATACCCATATAAACAAGGATAACATAGGTTGAAGTTTCATTTGATGCAGATATTACTGTAATTACCTACATACTACTCACTTGCGGTACTAACTAATACTAGTACTAGTAGTTAGCACTAGTACTAACTAATCATAATGCAAAAGTAATAACAACCATTATGTCGTCACAAGTTGTAAAAGTGCGTATTTATAAATTAATTAATAGATCACAGATATGACGAGTAGATATGAAAAGTTAGAAGCTTCCTCCTTCAAATATGTATAGAAAAATATTAGGTGACTTTGGCGGAATTAACTGCACCTACTAAGCGATTATTATAATATATTCAGATATAAATGTTAATAACACGCCGAGTTCCTTAGTAATAATGTACTTTCTAACTAACCTCGTCAGTCAAATCAATAGGTTTACGCGCTCTATTAAAGTTCTCCAAGGCTGTAAGGCCAGCCTTCAAACTATTCATTTCAATTCTATTCCATAACGAGCCCATGATCAGATAGTAGAAACACACCGCAGTCACAAATATTCTCACAATATCATACAACAAATTGTTTGGCCAGAATCCAACGGTACCTAATAGGAACATGAATAGCAGTCCTCCGGTGGTAAGGAATAGCTTCTTGGCTCTGATCACCTTCACAGTAGCTTCCTCGCAGACCTTGATCGCTTGGGAGATGGTCTCATCAAATGTCTCATTGTTGATCTTGTTCTGATTCAGCCTCTTGTCTGTGGATGGTTTGACGTTTATCTCTAGGCACACAGCATTGTGATCAGAATAAGAAAATGGTTGGTCTGGCACTCTGTCTTGCAATGGATTGCCGAAGTTGATGACGTCAACCTACAACATACAAGGAATTGTTAATACAGTATAAGTGCAGTTGCCGACACCTTGTTGTGCGATAAATAGAGAACTATATTGTATCGTCACGTCGTGGCAAGCACCTCTCTTTATTTTCTATAAGTATTAGGTATATCTTTATTTTCGTTTAATCTGCGGTATGACTTGTCTACATCACATAATTTTTACATCGTAATAATAAATAATATATCTTCAAGCACCCACAAGGATCCCCGAAGGGGTAGGCAGAGATAAAACACCTACTTCTCGTCGGATATATTAAGTAACAAAGTGAAAGATTGCTGAACTTGCGAGAGCTTGCACGACACATACTTTAAATTTCTTCTTGAACGTATGCAGGTTTCCGCTCGATGTTTTTTTTCACCGTGAAGCTCGCGGTATGATTAAATTGTACACAGGTATAGTGAATAAGGTATTACTTTGCAAGATGCTCAACTTGTAGGGAGTTTACAGCTTATTGAATAGCCAACATAGCAGATATGGACTGGAATAGGTAATACTAGCATGTCACACGTACCCATAGTACCTACCTATCGACGCCATATAAAGTTGCATGACACATACAGCCTTTGCGTTGGCTAAGTAAATACAATATATGCAATTCCAATAAATTAACATTAATACCTCGTATGCTGAGTTTACGTGGAAAAAAATATGATCAATCCTTTTTCCCTCCGGTGTCAGTTTTGCTAACTTCGGATCCGCATAGCTGTTATTGGCATTGTCGCATGATCCACATTGTTTTTTTATAGTGGGGTCTTTGCCTTCGCACTCCAAGTCGTATGGATCGGTCAGTAATGGTAGCTGTGTAATGACTCTGTAATTATTCGTACAATATTTAATCTTAATATACTTAAATTACGTGTCACGTTGTTTGTCCGTGATGGGCTCCTAAAAAACTTAACCGGTTTCAATCAAATTTGCACACAGTGTGCAGTTTGATCCAACTTAAAAGATAGAATAGCTTACATCACAATTGGACCCGATAAGAGGCGCTGCGATCGTGTTTCAGGAAATTTTACTTTTTCACCCGGGCGGGCGGAACAGCTAGTAGGTATATTAATAAATCAAACATTATTCACTAAACTAAACTTAGCAAAGCTTAAGGAAACTTGTCAATGAAATAAATACTTATGTCCATATCGCATAAATACATAGCACACCCAAGGCTAATGTAATAGTTCCCGTTCATCATTATACATATATCTTTACGCTAAGAAGGATTCTTGGAGGGCAATTTCGCTGGAGATATAATTAGTTGGTACCAATGTGACAGATGACGAGTCCAACGCCGTTTCTTTAACATCCCTATACATACATACATACGAGTGCCTCACAGGGTAGGCAGAGAGTGTATAGCGCCATTTCTCTCTAGACTCACATACTATACCATACATCTTAATATTTGCACTGAAACCTACATATGCAGGGTTTCTTTCTAGTAAAGTTGGTTGGGTTATAAATTACTGAAATTAAGAGCTGAACAAACTCACAATCATGTTTTGACAGGCGAAGAGGTAAACCACTCCACACCACTCTTTTAAAATCATATAATATATGTATAATAAAATATATGATAATTATACATACTTGTAGGATAAATCTCCTGGAGCTGTATTGAGATCACCGGCTAAAATTGATATATCTGCTGGTGATGTTGTCAAGTTAACAAATTCTGCTGTAGAGTAGGCTTGGAGCACTCTGTGTGCCAGATACATGTCATCTTCATGATACTCGGCATGTAACTGTCAACAGTTATCTAACTTTATTTATTTATTTTACGTTACCTTCTATATTACGTTATTAGACTTTCCAATACCAAAAAAGGACTCAAAGGTACAGATGCAAGCTTAATTTTGTGTTCTTGTGTTTGCAAATGCTTAAAGCTGCCAGTTAATATGCAAGCGATTTTGGGTGAATTGTATACTTCCAATAAAAATTTGCCTGCTTACAAAAGGCACTGCTTCTGGGTAATGTTGTGTTCCTGCAATAAGGTTTCCACAACTTCACAAGGCATGGCTGTGCTGGCAGGAATGGGAGCCTTCATCCATTATGTTGCTTACATACTCTCAACATGTGATAATAAAACATAAGATTCTGCAATATTGTAATAATTGTTACCTATAACTGTAACTCGGCCTATAAACTAAAGGTACAACCTACCATTAGTAAGTAAACTAATTTTTTACTGAACAAATCTACCCATATTGGACAAAATGTGACTGTAAAGCAATACATATATAAAAAAAACGTAAGGACCTTCACAGTTTGGATTCAGAATAATATACATAATTGGTTTATATCTACATTATAATTATGCAATTATGTTTCCTTGAAATTTTGAAGGCTATTGTGGAATATAAATCAATAAGTAATAATGAATTCTCATAGAAATGTTCTGTCAGTAGAATAGTTTATGGTCAATAAAAAGTGATACTGTTAGTTATCCTATTATTATTGTAAATGTGAAGTTTGATATTTTTTCCTATTTTGCGCAAAAATTACTGAATGGTATTGGATAAAATTTAACACAGAGATAAATGGATTTGAACAGTATTACTAGAATTGAACTCTGCATAACGAAGCAAAGGTATAAATCTAATAATTATAAACTAACTCACATGTGTACAATAAACATTGACCAATCTCTCTCCATATTTTATTCGACACAGACCAACACCTTTGCCTCCGAACCAATCCCCATGATGTATCTTGTGAATGTAGCCATTCAGTGGCCACTGATGGAAAAATACATCTTGTATCAGCCATTTTGAAAATACACAAAGACCTGATCCCAGGACCCCACTAAAAAAAACTGTATATATCAGAGGTAGCGCTGGATAATAAATTAAAATTCAAGTTCCAAAGTTGAAATTTGAGACAGAGCTAATTTTACTGGATCAAAATATAGGATATGTTTTATTCCAGTAAAATAAATGTACCAATCAGATCAGATTTCAGGTGAAATTGCAGTAATTAATTACACAATATATGCTGTTCGAAATATACATACCTATAAAAATAATGAGAGTAAGGTAGTACGCCCTGCAAGCTATTCTTCAAAAATATATAGTCCTTTTCACTCCAAACTTCTTGAAGACATACAATTGTGTGAGAACTCTCTGAAAGATATTTAGCAATAGCTTCTATTCTCTCCTTACGGTTCTTAGATACAACGGGTATACCCCTTGAAATAAAATAAAATCTGGAATTATTTCAATGACGTGGATTGGACTACTTCAATTTATCAATTGTTATCACAAACTTACCAACAGTTTAGTGTAAAAACATTCAAAGTAAAGTCCATGGTGGTAGCTTAATTGGTGAATAATCAGAACACTCGCGAGTTTACTGCGACATTACGTAAACGATATGAATCAGAGTCAAACGCACGCTCAGCTAATTAAATTACAATAAAACACGTATTTTTCCGATTGAATTGAAAACAAGCGTTTGCAGTCCACACGCACGGTAACACTAAACAAACACTACCTACAATCATAACATCAAATGTCATTCTGACAATTTGATAAGATAAAAGTCAAAGACAGTAAGGACTTACAAGTATACATTGTAATCTTTGGTAAGGACGTTCGTAAATATTAAGGTTGGCAAACGAAACACATATTTTGTTTTACAGCTGTGACTGCAAAATAGTGCAGTCTGGTTATTATGATTATGGGCTAGAAGGGAGAAAAATAACCTGATAAGAACTCATATTGATGGTTTTTTCATGTGTTGTAGCTCCACGAGTCAGTCACTTACCGTGAAATGGAGCTGTATACTGTATATATATATTTCCCAGATATAATCTGTTTTGTATTCCCTGGCTGGAGGCCTAGGTCTCACCACGGACCGGTTAAGTAGCAAAAGTTCCCGGAACTCACGCTACGAGAGACAATACAAAAAAAAACTGTTTTGTATTCACTTTAACTTTATTGTAATAACCAATATACTTGGCAAAGTAGTAAAAAAATATATAAAGAAATAAATGTAACTATTGAAATTTGTGAAGAGATAATAATTGATTTATTTCTTATTATTATTCAACATCAGACACAGGGAACACTTATTGAACAACATATAATATATTTTTTTTATACCACATGGGTGGCAAACTAGCATGCGGTCCACCTGATGGTAAGCGGTTACCGCCGCCTAAGGAGCTTGCAACACCAAAATATTAAATTACAGATACCACAAATTATTATCCGTTGCGCTAAATGATAATTAAAATCTTTACTTATGTAGCTATTAGGAACAAAATATGTGTTTATACATATATTTATCATCTCGCAGAGACAGGGTAGGCAAATGGAGAAGGGGGGCCATTTCTCTCGACTTTCTGTTCATTCATGCTCGCCTGTTTCGATATATTTATTAGAAAAAAAAAGACTTCGTAATATTGTGCTATAATCCATTTATTTAGTTTAATAGATACATTTATCATATAAAATATTTCTACCAAAATTAAGAAAATGTAAACAATTATTATTACTCCTTCACAGTATGCTTTACTAAACAGTTTAAGCTATAGAGTGATTAAAAATCTTTTTTATTGTACTACATTATGCATCAATGGTGATTGCTTAGATTATATAACATAGTAGTATATAACATAACACCTTATAATTATCATGTACCTAATTACCAACAAAAGAATTATAGTTCATTTCAGGGAAGTTTATGTCATTTCCTCATCATTTTCTGATTTCATGTCACTCTCAGATTCTGGACTGGGAGGTTCAAGTATATCTTGGGGTTCAACCTTAATTTCCAGTATTTGTAGCTCATTTAGGTCTAATGGTGGATTGTCTTGAGCATCATCTAATTCTTCAGGCTCATTTTTGGGAATCAATGGACCAGTATTATTGTGAGCCTCTTCTGGAATCACCATACCATTTCGTTCATGCAGTTTCAAATGATAATTTAATTTTGCCTGTAACAAAATAGTCTAGAGAGGACTGGAATAATACTCTCTTTGCCCACCCTGTGTGAGTTTCGAATGGTACATACATATGTATATTTGACAGATCCTACAAATTTGAACATAAGTACTACTCATACCTTTGTTGATAAGCGAGCATTGCACAGCATACATATGTGAAATATTTGCATATGTTTTACTGCAATGTGTTGCTTTAAGTTGCTTTTCGTCGTGTATACTCTGTAAACACACAAATAATATATATTTTTTACATTGAACTTCAATAATAATAAAAAATATTATTATATTATAAATCTATATATATAAAAATGTTAAGTTGGTTTGTGTACGCTTAAAAAACTCAAAAAGTTATATCAATATCGGTATCGGTTATATCAAATATATAATAATCGGCATTAAGGATTGTTTTTATCTATTTTTGCATCAGTCACATATCCACAGCGAAGCGTGGCAGGGTACAGCTAGTTCTACATAATTAAATTCACCACACTTAACCTTTGATTAAGTGTAGCCATATGAAAAATAAGTTTTACTATATATTATAAATAGGAAGGTTTATGAGAATGTTTGTTCCATTTTTACACTGCTCTCAATCTGCTAGACGGAATCGGATGCAATTCTTACCATAATCTGGAGTAACGGCGATGGACTCGCCATCTGCCACGTTGGCACCTAATATACCTCTGGCGGAAAGTGGGTGTGTAGGTATTACCTATACACCCCTGCCTACCCCTTCGGGGACCCTTGTGGTAAGGCGTGAGGATATATTATATTATATATTATCATACCATAATTGTACCATACTAAATTACCTTTCACAATTTGCATGTGGGCACATAAATATTTTATTAAAGTATGGTCTTGTATGGGTTTTGATGTGTCTCAGTATTTCACATCTTTGTTTGAATGACTTCCCACATTGATCACAGACAAAGTCCCCATCTGAAATTAAAAATAAAGGAAATATGGTATCGTCCAGCACTACTTCCGAAACCAAAAAATCCTCGTCCTGCAAAAATTACCTTATATGACACAAACTAAATATGGACACTTTCAAGAAGGATAGCAGACAGAGGTTTAAAGCTACCCACATTTGGTAAAGATAATATAAACATGTAGAAAGGTGATTGATGGAAGCTGTCACTATACCTATGATAGCCTCAAACATCTTAGAAATTCATCTCAGATATATCTAGGATTAAATTTTGTTTTATTTTCCTTTTAATTGTTTACATAATTTGAGATAATTACAAACCCCTTTTATCATGAGCGGACTTTTTATGCTCTCTGTACTTGTTCCAATGGTTAAATTGTATACCACATTCCTCGCAGTTGTACATTTTATGGTACCTCATATGTCTCTTCTTTTCATACAGAGTAAGGAATGCTTCAGAACACATGTCACATCTGTAAAAACACAAAGAATTGATGTCAATAATTAAAACCAAGTTCTTGGAATAGTCAAATTATATTGGACATGATATACTAGAGATCTAGAAGATTCTTGATACCCATTAGTGGCCCTAAATTCTGTGCTAATGGTTGCAGGTGCCATCTCTGCAAGCAACAAACTTTGTAAAAAATTGTTTGTATGTTTATTTTTGCAAGTATATATTTACATCTATTTATGTACATCACAGTTTGACAGCAAATGCTCACCCTAGTTCAGGATCTGTTGGCTTTAATTGAAATTGAAATTTCAAGACTATTTATATAGTATATATATTTAGTTTTTTTTCACACAAAATCTCAATATTTTAAGAAGCAAATTTACTCACATAAATGGTTTGACACCAGTGTGCTGATACTTATGTGTGCTAAGCTGATTATCATTTTTAAATTCCAAATTGCAAACATCACAAGAGAATGACATTCTCTTTATATGGGACTTCATGTGCCTTTTGAGGTTCTGGTGATTTGCATACAGTTTCAGGCATGACGGACAGCTGAAAGGTTTTGGGCTAGTGTTTGGAAGTTAATTTAATAATTAATATGTTGTTTTTAAAATGTTCAAAGAGCTTACTGAAATATTAATGAAATAAGCCACCAAAACAAAGACTAATCTATAGCCTGATGGATGCTTACCTGTATGCTTCAATTTCTCTTTTCATGCCCAAGTGTACACTATTTACATGGCGATCCAAGTGGCTTTTACTAGAATATGATTTCTTACAATCAATTTGTGTGCATATATATGGCCTCTGTGGAAGATATTCATTGTTTAATACACACAATGGTAAACAGAGTTTATATTGTTAAAAAATTGATGGAGGTATTGAAACTTACAAAATTAAAGTGCAGTAGAATGTGCTGTTCCAATCTATATGGTCTGTTGAAAGTTGCTACACAACCTTCGTGCGGACATTTGTGTAACTTCTTTTCTGGTTTTTGAACTGGCATCCACTCATCCATTGTGCGATATCTTCGCTTAGATTAATAACTGTTGCTGAATCTTCATGAATACCTTTATCAAAACTAGCCCGCAGCTGCAGGAGGGGCTTGTTGATTGCAAAACAGCAAACGTTTTAACTGCGATAGTTAATTGCAACAAACACTATTTTGACTAAAGTAAAACATTAAATCTTAGCTTTGAAATTTAATATCTGTATGACAAAGCGTGATAAGATATAAGTAGGTATTTATTTGCATAAAAACAATAACATTAACTAATCATATTACACACAATTGCAGAGAACAAGCAAGATTACTTTTTATTTTATACACCTAACAACTACTTTGCGTATGTACGTACCATCTGTCACTCTCTGACATATCTTTCAGAGGATTTAATAAAAAAAATTGATGGCTACGACCTCGGTCATAGCTATACTGCCATACGGACTTCCTACAGATTAAAAACAATATCACCTCAATTTAGAATCTCTAGCTCCACATACAACCACACATTTAATAATGGGCAAATGTCAACCTAATTGTCCTTCCGCTACAGAGTCGAGGGCACACTCTCTTCCCCCCATCCCATACGAGCAGGAGTCCTGCAAGGCTCAGTGCTCTCGCCACTCCTATTCACGCTTTATACTAGCCACATTCCCCTCCTTAGACGAGTTAAAAGCGCTCTATTCGCCGATGATACGGCTATCTACTACAAAGGTAGAACTCCCGAGGGAATTCACGACAACCTCCAATCCGCGGTCACAGCCCTGGGGCGGTGGTTCCGGAAATGGAGAATCGAAGTGAACACCACCAAAAGCGCAGCCATTATATTCTGGAAAGGCCTCTAACGACCACGGGTAGCCCCCATCACCCTATTCGGCAAACCTATTCCATGGGAAGAAAAAGCCAAATACCTGGGTGTGATCCTCGATCAACGTCTTTCTTTCCGTCAACACGTAAAGGCGGTAAGCGCGCGAGCCGCCTTCGCACTCGGTAGACTTCACAGCATGTTGAATACACGAAGTAAACTCTCATTGAAATCCAAGGTGAGGATTAACACGACGTGCATTCGACCAATCATGACATATGCGGGTGTAGTGTCCGCACACACTAGCAAGTCAACACTTAACCCCTGCAAGTGCTCCAAAGTCGGAGCCAATTTCTCCGGAGAGCCACAGGTGCTCCGTGGTACATGCGTAATAGTCAACTTCACGTTGACCTCAAAGTCCCAACTATAAAACAGTTTTTGAAAAAACTGGCCAAACGTCATTTCGATTCTGCTGAAAATCACCCCAACCCCCTCGTCGTATCGGCCGCCCGATACACTCCTTCCCTTATCCCGAAGATAAGGCGTCCAAGACATGCCGTCATCGAACCGGATGACGACATAACGGTCCTCCAGGACGCCCGACAAACAACCGACCACTGTTCCGTCCTCGCCGGCGAGGCTCGACGCGAATAAGCCGTAATGTTCCTCTCCAACCTCCGCCGCAAACTCCGGCCCGCGCCGAGCCAAACGCGCAAATCCCGCCCCCAAATAATATTTAAATAAAATGAGCAGTCCAGCCCAGCTCCCTTGCTCGCGATCCAGCAACGCCCTTAGCCGAGGTTTGTACCCCACAGGGGGTGCCTTTAGCTGTGTTGCTTAGTACTAAAGTGCCTGGCTGGAGGCCTAGGTCTCGCCATTGACCGGTTAAGTAGCAAAAGTTCCCGGAACTCACGCTACGAGAGACAATACAAAAAAAAAACCTAATTGTCTTATTACATTACGCTACTGATATCTAGGATTAGGCGTGATGATATGTATGTTCTTATTATTTGTACTAAATAGTTATCTATATGATGTAATTAATTCTGACTAATAAAATAATCGCTTTATTGTGTAGTATCCGCGCAATATAACATTTAGATTTTCCTTAAAAGGATAACGAAAGATTATTTGTTCTTAAAACTTAGGATTCATGGACAAAGTTATAATGACCTGTATGACAGTTTCGCCAGTTCGACTAGGTTCTGAGGACTGAAAAAAAAACTGTTATGAGCAGTTAAGGGTAATATGTATTAAAAGTAACAATACACTGAACAGATATAAGTATGTTTTAGGTAAATACATTTCTTCATAATCTAATATGTATATCTAAGATATATCTGCTTCATTAGTTTCATTATTCTTCTCAAGCTCAATAAATCCAGCTAATCTGAGAGCTGTTGAAGTTTTCGTCGTTCCTTTGTCCTTTCTTTCTTTTCGTCCAGTAATCTTTGTTTTTGGTGGTTTTATCTGTATTTCACCTCGGATGTGAAGTTTCAGGTGGTAATTTAATTTTGCCTGAAATGTGAAACGTTTGAAGGTGAAATGTACGCGCATAGGTCGGCAATCATTTAGTGAGTAATAGTTAGAACTACCACTAATTCAAATTTGAGGTTCAGATGAATCCATCGAATTTATAATTTGAATACAGGAAGGTTGAAGTAACTGTTTTGAGGTATAAAAAAAAATTACTTTTATAATTTACAAAAAAATATTAAAATTAAAAGTTAATAAATCAGACTTCTGGTCTAGCGGTCAGAGCTCCGGACTTGTGAAGCTTGTGAAGAAGAGTGCTTGAGGTTGCAGTTTCGATTCTCTCTGAGGGCAGATACTTGTGTGATGAACACAAGTATTTGTACCTTAATCTTGGATATATAATAAGTATGTATCTATCTATATAAGTATGTATACAGTTGTCTAATTTCTATAGTACAAGCTTTGCTTAGTTTGGGACTAAGTCAATTTGTGTGGAATTTTCCCAAGGTATTTATTTAACCCTCTCTTGAAATTATATATGCGTAGATTTTAAGTACTTTTATATCCAGGTCTCCTCACGGAGTGACATAGTCGCTGTGCGACAAAACTCCATAAATAAATAGAAAAAAAAAACTTAAGCATTATATAAAAATTACAAATGTATAAGTCTCCTGGCTTTACACTATTACCTTTGTTGACAGTTGCACATGACAAATATGACATTCATGAGGTACTTTAACATGTTTCATCAAAATGTGCTGCTTTAAATTACTATTTCTAGTATAAGTCCTGTAAACAAATGAAAGGAAATTGTTTTATCTCTATTAAATTAAATTATGAATACTTTAATGTTTTGTAGAGCTTTCATTATATAAAATATTCATCATATGACTTCGAAACCATACCTCTGACAATTTTCATATGGACATAAAAATTTATTTATATTGAAATGAGTCTTCACATGCCTCAATATATGACTTCTCTTCTTGAAACTCCTTCCACAGTTGTCACATATGAACTCTGCAATACATAAAGTGGCTTTAATACCACTGATATTCTTAATCCACAGTTGATAGACACTTTACAAGTTTGGAATAGGTATGAAGCAATATGTGGTGATATGTACATAGCACTATTAACCCATCTATATAGAAAAATACATATAATTTGGCATGTCATCACAAGTCCATAAACAAATAACTACATTTACTTCTGAAAATTAAATAGATTACACTGCTCTTCTGAACATGAGGAAACCCACTCACCACAACTCCCAGTATCCATAAAACATATAAAATTAAAAAACCTACCAACATATGAATTTGAATGAAGCAAAAAGGGAATAGAATATTAAGATTTTACCATGAGCAATTTTGTGATTTTTTTTTAAATTACATTATATAAATTTATGTTAACTATGTTTTACCTTTTTGTTCAGTGTGCATTTGCCTATGCTTCACAAACTTGGACCAGACATCAAACTTAGTTCTGCATTGTTCACATTCATAAGTTTTATGGAATCTCATGTGCCTCTTTTTTTCATACAAACTCACAAACTCAACAGGACATAAATCACAGCTGCAAACATATTATATTATCAGTATATTAATTTAAAGCAGGCTATAACTAAAGAAAAAAACACTTTTACCACAATTTTTTTAAACCACATGGATGGGAAACAAACTTGCGGTCCGCCTGACGGTAAGTGGTTACCGCCACCTATGGACGCTTGCAACACCAAGGTATCATTCGTGCGTTGCCGACCCTGCAGGAATCTTTTCACAACATTCTTGTTTGACGCCGTTTGACGCCATGCTGTACCCTCCAAGGAAAACCTCAATTGTCAGTTCATTCCACAGCTTGAGCATTTGAGGAAAGAAACTCATTCGAATCTGCACAGTGCAAGACCCTTGTGGTTCCAAGGTAGGAGAATGAATTTCATGCCAATGGCGAGAGGTATGGTAGATAAGGTATAGATATATGATGTAGATATAGGATACATCTTAGGACACAACTAGTTTAAAATAAAGTTTAATGTTACCTGAAAGATTTAATACCAGTGTGCTGGAACATGTGTGCTCTAAGCTGATTTTTCTTCTTAAACTGCATCTTACAAACATCACATGAGAATGGTATTTGAGACATATGACCTATTTTCATGTGCCTCTTTAAGTTCTGGCGGTTTGCATATTTTTTGTAGCATGTTGGGCAGCTGCAAGTATTAATGGGTCACTCAATAATATTTTTGGGTAGTTTAGGATGAAAGCATCTAAAACTATCCTAACAATTTTGCACGGGTGCAAAATTTTATTCTATGAACACTATTAAATTTACTTCCACCACTTCCACTTCTCTTCTCTCATACTAGTATGTAAGTATCCACCTCTCTTATACTAGAAAGGAAGTATCTTTACTTCAGTTACTATTGCTGCAAAAACATATTCAGATTTTTAGCATTCATAATGTTTAATATACATCCTGGGTATGTCAGAGGAAGTATGAAAGTAGCTTAAATGCAGTTGAGATGCAATCTCTTTGAAAAAAGTAATGATGTTAGATCCAATCCGCAATGAAGAACTTCAACTGAACAAGAAAATCAACTTGAAAAAAATCAACTGGCATAAATGAGGGTGTGATTGTAAAGATGATGAAAGGCATGTTACATTGGTTTGGACATATAGAAAGGATGAGTGAAGAAAGATTGACGAAACCTATATACAAAGCAAAACTGTGTGCAAGAAGAGGCAGAGGAAGGCCACGTTCCAACTACCTGGATCGAATCATTTGGACACTCAGGGAACGTCAAGAGTACTCGAAACCGACAAGCATGTATGAAGAGACTGATGAATGTGGACGAAGCGTAAGAGGTATGCCATTCCAGAGAGAACTGGCGCTCTATACTCTCTGCCTACCCTGTTAGGGACTCGGCGTGATGATATGTATGTATGTTATATACATATAATATATAATACTTTTATTCACCCTGAGATATGTAACGAGAATGAGGTTTGTATGAGATAAGTAACTAAACTCTTAAACTCAATACTACACAGCACCAGTTTGCACTACAACACCTTAATCTACTCAGCAACCACGGCCAATTTAATAAATAATTACTGCTTGCTGTTTTACCTGTAAATAACATCAGTTTCAGGGGTACGATGTACACTGTTTATGTGCCGATCTAAATGGCTCTTATTAGTGTAAGACTTGGTGCAATTATTTTCCGAGCAACAAAAAGCTTTCTGAAAATAAGTAAATAATTAATACTATAGTATATAGTATATATTACCCTAACTTACTTCAATGTTTTTATGAAACTAAAGTAACTTACAACATTGTTGTGCGTCTGTAAGTGCTGTTGTAACCTATATGGTCGGTTAAATGCTGATTTACACCCCATAAAAGTACAATTATACTTTTTTACTTCGTTTGACATTTTAAATGTTATTTTTTTAACCTGGAAGACTTAATATTGAGAAAGTATAATCTAATCAGACTCATATTCTACCTGCACCCAGATTAAGTAGTGAATTCATTTGTTATATCTTATCAAGCAGAGTTCTGGTCACTTCCATTATTAAGTGATAATATAATTTAACTTAATTTGTTAGAGAACTATTACTAAAAATGAGACACTAGCAAATGTTTATTTGAGAAGTTGTGGCCAAATTTACCGCATGTAGCGAAGGTCAAAGATTATATTATATTATATATGTCCGTCCACAGAGTGAAACTACCTTTGTTAAAATATGTAAAAGCTATTGGTAGTTTCTAAAATATTTTATTTGTTTTTGTACTATTTTTTTATTTTTTTTATTGTCTCTCGTAGCGTGAGTTCCGGGAACTTTTGCTACTTAACCGGCCAATGGCGAGACCTAGGCCTCCAGCCAGGCACTTTATTTCTAAGCAACACAGCTAAGGGCACCCCCTGTGGGGTACGAACCTCGGCTTAGGGCGTTGCTGGATCGCGAGCAAGGGAGCTGGGCTGGACTGGGAATTTTATTTAAATATTTTTTGGGGGCGGGATTTGAGCGTCTGGCTCGGCGCGGGCCGGCGTTTGCGGCGGGGGTCGGGGGGGAACATTACGGCTTATTCGCGTCGAGCCTCGTCGGCGAGGACGGAACAGTGGTCGGTTTTGTGTAGTGTTGGTATGTTTTTGTCGAGCGTCCTGGAGGACCGTTATGTGGTCATCCGGTTCGATGACGGCATGTTTTGGACGCCTTATCTTCGAGATAAGGGAAGGAGTGTATCGGGCGGCCGATACGACGAGGGGGTTGGGGTGGTTTACAGCAGAATCGAAATGACGTTTGGACAGTTTTTTCAAAAACTGTTTTATAGTTGGGACTTTGAGGTCAACGTGGAGTTGACTATTACGCATGTACCACGGGGCACCTGTGGCTTTTTCTTCCCATGGAATGGGTTTGCCGAAGAGGGTGATGGGGGCTACCCGTGGGCGTTCGAGGCCTTTCCAGAATAGAATGGCTGCGCTTTTGGTGGGGTTCACTTCAATTCTCCATTTCCGGAACCACCGCCCCAGGGCTGTGACCGCGGATTGGAGGTTGTCGTGAATTCCCTCGGGAGTTCTACCTTTGTAGTAGATAGCCGTATCATCGGCAAATAGAGCGCTTTTAATTCGTCTATGGAGGGGAATGTCGCTGGTATAAAGCGTGAATAGGAGTGGCGAGAGCACAGAGCCTTGCGGGACTCCTGCTTGTATGGGATGGGGGGAAGAGAGTGTGCTCTCGACTCTGTAGCGGAAGGAGCGGTTAGACAAAAAGTCCCGTACTATGCGTACTAGACGGTCTGGCACGCCCAACTGGTACAGCTTGTATATTAAGCCGTTGTGCCAGACCTTGTCGAATGCCTTCGCCACGTCGAAGAGGAGCATACCCGTGGTATAACCGAGTTGGGTTTTTGTACTAATATGTAATATGCCTTAAGTAAGTGTAATGTCATGATCTCATAAGTCCATGATATTAGATTAATTTAATCATCTGTATGATTTGAAAATTAAATATTTTTAATGTACATATATAATGTACTGATTTATATTGACAGTAAGTAACATACGAATTAATAACTTGTGACCTTATTCATTATTTCACCACTTATGTTTTATTTTAACTGTTTTTTAATAAGTGTTATTTAGTTACCTAACACAAATTTTAGTTGACGTTGAAATTTGTACTGGGTAAAAAATAAAAACGTACCTACTCAATTTTATTGACTGACTGACCGAAATAACTGACATGAACATGACATTTTGCGTTTGACTTGGCTGGCTAGCTCAATCAAGCTCACTCGCATTTTATCTATTTTGCCCTAATTATCCGAATATTGCGACACAGGCATATATTTATTTCATTAATTACTTCTTGTTTAGTTAATATTTTCTCGGATTTTGAAAACTTTTTAAGTTATTGTTACACATTTTGGATATTGTGGTCAGCTGACGTACGTAAACAAAGGGAATGCCTATTAAGTCCCTAAGAAAATAGCGACTACTTTTTTTAGCTCATTTATCACAATGGATATTGACGGTTCATCAATTACTGGAGAGATCGACCAAAACTTACTCCTACAATTTAGCTGCATGAACACAACAGATCGGGAAGAACTTATTAATCAAATGCAAAGACTACTTGGCCCTAGTCTTAATTATAATACTGCTAGTTTTTTCTTGGATATGAGTAATTGGTAAATATAACACCTTGATTTGATTTGTGTTTCATACAAGCATGCATACCACCTTATGATAGGCAGCATCCAATGGAGATTTGATGCTGCCACCACAAATAACACTTGTGATTTGCCAACTATAGCAATATCTTTATATACTTTGAGAAACCAGAATCACATTTTAAACCTCCCGATCTTTTCTTTAAATGCATCCATCAAAGGAAGTTTTTGTGTGTGTACAGTGCGTGAATGTTTGGATTATCGGCTACTTAACATACTCTTAACTTATTTAATTGCAGGAACTTACAAGCAGCTATCTGCTGTTATTTAGATTACACTCTGCCGGCTAAACTTCCATCGATGTCACTGAAAGCTGCTCAAAGTCCAGAAACTGCTGTTGGACCAGGATCTTGGTATATTTATCTTAATATAATATCGTAAAATTAATTCTTAATTTGACTTTGTATCATGTGTAGTGCATTTCTAGTCATAGACAACATTTAATGCTATTGGATAAATATCATCTCACCAAGACTATAAAGGGTTGGCAGAGAGAGTAGGAGCGCCAGTTTTCTATTTTGATGACTGTAAATGTTTGGTTTTCAGTTTTGAACAAAATTGGTGCATTGCAAATACAGGATCTGAAAGTTGGCCTGGCAGTTGTAGATTGATACAGGCTGGAGGTGAACCATTTGGTGCAACTCCCACATATGTACCTCCCTTGCTACCAGGACATTCCACTACTATTTCACTAAAATTAGTAGCACCTACAAATCCTGGAACTCATAGAGGCTATTTCCGTTTGGTAACTGATAAAGATGAACAAATAGGTGGTGAGTAGCCATGCTTAATCAATAAAACTATTTATATAGAACTAGATCATATGATTATTTAAAATTGTGTGTGTTGTTTGTGCCAAATGGGCAAATGTTTAGCCAGCTTTATCAATCTATCTGAATATCTAATAATGGATTAAATTATTTCAGTTTGAATAAAAGATACTTGTTAATACAAGTTTTCATTACAGATACTCTGTGGGTAGAAATTACTGTTGAGTCGGAGATGACTATGGCCCTTGTGGAACAACTGGCTGCTTTACCCGTCCCAAGTAGTAGGCTAGATGATTCAGTTACCCAGGTATTTATTCTATCTTATATATCTCAGTCTATATTCAGCAAAAGCTAAGCTTGCAACTTAATTCATATGGAAATTTTTTATTCCATGCCCTTTAGGTTTATCTTTGATTAGCAGCCCATCCCGGCTTCGCACAGGTGGACATTTATTTTTTAATCATTTTGGTCTAAAAATATTTTTTTTCTTGTAATATGTGATAATGTAGCATTCAAATGATGAAAGAATTTTTAAAATCAGTCCCATACTTTTTGAGCCAATTCCTTACAAACATTACTTTCCTCTTACATACAAAGCTTTCCTCTTTTTAATATTAGTATAGATAGAATATTACCATATCCATTAAATCTCCATCTCCAAGGGATAGATAGGATATCTATCATTATAATAGAACTTGATCAGTGGCTTGCAAATGTAACAGATGCTTTCAAATCATAGGGGTTTTAATGTTTTTACTTTTATAATTTACATAATGTGGTCCCAATATTATGGGAGGTAAGGTGCTAAAGTAAATTTTTTTTTTCAGGTGCCATCTCAAGATGATCAAATGTGTTGATGAAAGGTCACAAAATGTTTTGTAAAATTTCCAACATCTTATACTTGTTATTAGTTATTTAATGACAACAATAATAGGCGCTCAAGGTCAAAAGTATCAGATAAGTAATGATGTCATAATCTTTAAGTGCAGATCTGGTACTGGTAATCAACCAGTAAGTTACCAGAATACCTGATTAAGCTTTCATCAAGATTTTAACATATTAAGTATCTATGGATAGGTGAGAATAAAACATGTTTACTCAGTACATAGTGTCATCTGTCATGATGTAATTATTTAATAATTTTATGGTTGTAACCACAAATTGTGATATTGCCTGTAATTATCATCAGCTTCTAAAACTGTAGAAAATAGTGAAATGTCTTTACTTCTTTATAACCATCAACTTCCTCCTCAATATTTTCAGTATGCTAAGCAAGCAAGTCATGGATATTATTTATAACAAACCAGTAAATGAAATAGTAGTCAGTGACAAATCACATTTCTTTGTCCAATGATAAGGCACAAACACAACTGCCCAACTTAGTCGAACATCACAAAAACAATAAATGTTAGTGAATACAGACTCAATTAAAAAGGCAATATTAAAATGGATAAGTGTATTTCTGACGACTTTTATTGCTTGATGCTTGGAGTGCGCTATAATTTTGATCCTTTATTAAATTTAGCACAAATCAAAGGCTTGATGGACATATTATCATACAATTTATTACTTCTTATTTCATAGAAAATGATGTACAAAGGTAACAATATACAACACAATTGTTGATTACATAGCTGTAAGGCCACAATATTATGAATTTGTTAAGGTGTTTAGAAATTTTACAAAATGTATGTTGGTAGTGATATTATTAAGATTTTACTAGGCACTTATTTTAAGATCAAATTGCCATATAACATTGGGAATTTTATTTTATTTTAAAGTACCATTAAGGATGCGAAAAAGATATTACATACAAAAAAATCCATTGTTTTTTTTTTATAATTATCCTAATTTGAACGATTGAAGTTCACAAGGTGAACTTACTTTATATATATACCAAACAAAGCTTATAAATTATCGTTAAAAATAATTATTTGTACAGACTAGAGTTACACTATATATATAATTCTAAATGGCCATTTCCATTTCAATTTTAGGATGCGGTTTGTAGCCTTTGATAATGAAGTCTTCATATTTGAAATCATCAATACATTCTACCTTCCTTGCAAACTCTAAGGTGGGGAATTCTGTGGGAACTCTTGTCAATTGTTGTTTTAGTGGCTCTATGTGGTTGAGGTATACATGTGTGTCACCAGTGGTGTGAACAAATTCGCCTGTCTGTGGAAGAAAAAATCTACAGTTATGGCGATCTTGTCACTGTGGTAGTGATCTTCTTGTATATAAAAATCAATCATCTTAAACCAAACTTCGAGAATAACACAACCATTGTTTTCACAGGAATACCTGGATAGTTTAGGTATAAATTAAAACATACCTGTAATCCAGTAATATGTGCAATCATATGAGTTAGCAGGGAATAGCTAGCTATGTTGAATGGGATTCCGAGACCCATATCAGCACTTCTCTGGTATAGCAGACAAGACAGTTTTCCACTGGCCACATGGAATTGGGCAAGGCAGTGACAGGGAGGTAGTGCCATTTGGTTCAAGTCTGATGGGTTCCATGCACACATTATGATTCTTCTGTCTGCTGGGTTGTTTCTGTGACACAAGAGAATAATGCATGGCATCTATATCCTAAAGCTAATTATTCCCACTCCAAATATAAAAGAAAAAGCCTTAAGATTATACAATCAAAAGTGTAAATGCAAAGTCAGTGATATGACAATGTAAGACAGAAGGACTGTCACTTTGGGACCTCTGCAATCTCCTTTAGGATGTTTGTGGGAAGGTGGGATATGTTCATGTCATATTCATTCATACATAAATTCAGCATATGATTCATGCAGCTTGCAGCATAATGATATTCAGAATATAGAAAAATTGTTATTACAATCATCAAGTAAGCTTTGTTCAGTAGTATCTATTGCTTACTTTATAGTGCTTATAACATTTTGAAGTTGGTCTACTCCTTGGCCAGTGTAGTCAGTTTTAGCATCAATATATTTGGTCCCACTGTGCCTCCATTGGAAACCATAAACAGGTCCAAGATCACCTAAAAGTAAATATTCAATTACATTACATCGTAAATAGCCTACCAGTTTTTTATAAATAACTCGGTATTGATGTTCAATAAAAAGTAATTAAAAAAATACTGGTGAGATTTATACTGCTGACATAGTAAGGGTTTTTGGGCAGCAGCTCTCACTAATCATCAAGGGCGCCAAACGCTGGACATCCAACTTACAGGGATAAGATATGATAAAAATAGTAAGTTTAAAGCAAATTGGTATACAAGATATTTTCATAATAAATTCTGTTATCTAACCTTCTTCACGTTCTGTAAAGCCTAAATTGTCTAGGAACCTTCTGGATCCATTAGCATCCCAGATGTGGACTCCTTTGGACGCAAGTGTTTTAGAATCTGTTGATCCAGATATCATCCAAAGCAGCTCTTCAATCACTCCTCTTGTAAAAACACGTTTGGTCGTAAGTAGTGGCAAAGTATTATTGTTCAATGAGTACCTCTGCATAGCCCCAAAGACGGAAAGGGTGCCTACACCAGTTCTGTCAACTCTTTTGTCACCTGTAATATAAGTTTTAGTCTGTTCACATGTGTTTGAAGAAAGAATATAAATTTGTTTGTGAGCTTGACTTACCAGTCTCAATTATTTTTTCCACAAGTTTCAGGTACTGGTACTCATCATGCTCAGTATTTTCACCATTTTTGTCCGTAAACCCCATTTTTTAGATAACAACTAAAAAGTTAATCGCACAAGATAAACAAATCTAGTAATAATATAAAAAAGAGCGGGAAAAGGAACTGATTGTTGATTGTAGTGACATTTCGTCACAGAATATTAATTTTAAAATATTTTTATTTTATTGAAAATATGATATATATTTAATTACATACCTTAAACATTTTTCGGTTTAATATTATTTTTGCAGTTTTGGACAAATTTTTTAAATTAGTTTACCTTCGAAGCTGGACAGCAAATATTAGTGCGAATCAAAGTCTTTTAGACGTATTGTTTACTATCAAATTATTTTCAACTAGAAATTCAACTGCTTCTGACACTGCTATTTCAAGAAACAATGTTCTATAAAACATGCTGTATATTGTATGTCCATAAGATAGGTAAGGATCTTCTTACGTTAACAGTTTTTTCAATCGAAAGTAAAAAAAAACTGTATATTCTTTATCGATTTCAATGTTCTTTTTACATTGCATAAATAAATACTTAATATTTCAATTCAAACTTTGTAGTAGGTAGTAATAGATAATGACTTGACAAGACTTTTTTTTACGAATCATAGCAACGGATAAATAAGCTCAAAAATTATTATGGCGGATCTAAAAACAATGCTATTGATGAAATCCTATAAAACTATCAACTGTTCCACAGACTATTTGTTTTGAAAATAAAAGGTGGAAAGGGCTCTTGGTTCGTATAATAAAGGTTTATGCACGAATGAGATATATCGCCACAATAGCTAATTTGACCCGTAGTCTCTCTATGTAGTTAGTATTCAACTTTTACTCAACTAGCTCGGTGAGATTGATGATTAGGATGGTGCCGCTTCGTACATGTAGTCTATCGTATTCGAAAATAAATTGAGGTCAATTCTCAATGTAATGCTTTAATCAATTTATTGTAATTACACTAGCAACTTATACCTCGGCACGCCAGCAGTTCTTTTTGGGTAGATTACGCTATTTACTAGTTCCTTACCCGTTTTCGTTTGAATTGTTAGCCCGAGTATCTTCACGGCTGAAAATAGACCAATTTCTTGGATGCAGGTCTGTTTCAGATCAATTATCGATGCCGTCGCTCGAAGCTCCTAGCGTGGAGCTCGGCAGCGCTCCAGAATCTATAAGCGTGCTAACTTCCCCGTCACCATCTGAAATTTCCAGCGCAAGCTCACCTGAGCCCCAGAATGTACGGGCTACACCATTGTTTAGGTATAAAGAATAACTACCAGTTTGAATAGAAATGGTTTCTAATTAATAGTCCTATAGTTTACTGTTTGCTGCGTCAGGTATTGTGTACCACCATTGCATATAGCTATTCACGGCATTTAAAATGTGTATTCTTATTTGGCTGTTTAAATAGTGACCCAGCTTCCTAGCTCTAATTGCGAATGGAAAGCTGTATCCACTACCTCGTTTTAAAATTTCAGGATATAGAGAGATAATTATCTAGAAAGTGTTGCTATCTAAATAATGATTCTCTCTTAGTACTCTTTCTGCATACCCTGTACAGGACTCGGCTTGATGATATGTGTG
Source organism: Drepana arcuata (assembly GCA_016069955.1). Lineage (NCBI taxonomy): Eukaryota > Metazoa > Arthropoda > Insecta > Lepidoptera > Drepanidae > Drepana > Drepana arcuata. The sequence continues at coordinate 5,122 of JACCPG010000393.1, read as the reverse complement.
TATTTAAATAATTATGGACATAAAGGTGGCAAAGAGGCATGCGGTCCGGTAATATAAGACGCCTATGGATGCTTGCAACACCAGGGGTATCGCTCACCAGCTGCCTACTATCGAACTATGCCTATATGAACTCTCTATGGAAGACTTAACGGGGAGTTCATTCCACAGCCTGAGTGTTCGCGGAAGGAACGGAAAAGGCTTCTTTTATAATAGTGCTAGATACCGTTCAAAAGGCGCTTTAGCAGTGCGGTCAATCGAGTCGGTGAAGTGTGTTCGTTATTACGTATGCCTTGCTTGTTTGCTTAGGACTTTATATACATTATAATGCCGCCGTTTGTCCACCAGAGCTCTAGCTATGCCCCCACCGGAGCCAGCACAACCGCCGGGTCAAGAGGAATTGGAGCGCCGTCTCCCAGGCTACAGGCGCATCGTTATACCACGGGAACTCTCGTTAATAGAGCTTTTGGTACTATCATTAGTTTTTTATGTTAAACCTCCAATAGTATTCCCCAGTATATGCAAAGGGGTAATTTTAAAACTGGTGACCTAGTCCGTTTAGACTGTTGTCGTCAACTTTTCTGTTTTTTTTTTAATTTGTATGGATTTTGTTTGATACCTGGACGTGTTACTCTTCAGAGTCTTCCTCTTATTGCAAGTAGGTATTAGTATTCAGAAACAAAATCCTGCAATAACCTTTTTTGCTAGCTGTGCCCCGCGTAAAGTTTGATTTTATTGGTATTGTTCTCTAGAATAAAATATATCTTAATGCGTTAATCCAGCTATGAATTCTATTTCTCACGTTCAGTAGTTTATGCGTTAAACAGGTACAAACATTCTCACAAATGTTCATATATTGGCATTCTATGATGCTATATGTCATCACGTTTTATTCGACGTTACCTTAAAATCTTGGTAAAATAAATTTAAATGCCATAATTATCGTCAATGTTACAGAAACAATGCAGTGGCGTGACTACAGACGAGGAGGTGTTGCTTATTCGTGAGGCGAAACTGCGAGTTGTGGCTGAACGCGTTGGTTTGCGGCGTCTACACGTACTTTCTCCCAGGCTTCGCACGCTAGTTCTGGATGGTAGCGCGCTCGGTTCCTTACGTGACTTGGGCATCGGCTTGGTTCATCTGAAAGTATGCATTATTTGCAGTATTTCCGGATCCTACTAATATTATTATAAATGTCAAACTTTGTGTGGATATTTGTTTCTTTTCTCGCAATAACTACTGAATGAATTTGTATACAATTTGTCACAGAGATAGATTATTAGCTACAGAAAAATATACATACATACATACATACATATCATCTCGCCAAGTCCCTAGCGGGGTAGGCAGAGAGTATAGAGCGCCAGTTCTCTCTAGACTTACATACCTCTTTCGCTTCGTCCACATTCATCAGTCTCTTCATACATGCTCGTCTGTTTCGAGTACTCTTAACGTTCCCGTCCCTGAGAGTCCGATCGATTTGATCCAGGTAGTTGGAACGTGGCCTTCATCTGCCTCTTCTTGCACACACTTTTGCTTTGTATATCTGTTTCGTCAATCATTCTTCACTCATCCTTTCTATGTGTCCAATCCAAACCAACGTAACATGCCTTTCTTCATCTTTACAATCACGCCCTCATTCACGCCAGTTGATTTGCGAATCTCTTAATTGCGGATTCGATCTAAAATCGTTACTCCGTACATTTTTCGAAGAGATCGCATCTCAACTGCATTCAAGCTATTTTCATACTTCCTCTGACATACCCAGGATTCGCTGCCATACAACAAGGTAACTACCAATATCGCGTTGTGGACAGCAACTCGAGCATTCTTGCTCAGACTTTTACTGCCTATCAACGCCGACATCGCTCCATTCACCTTATTTCCGGCAGTTATCCTTCTTTCAATATCTTTTTCATACTTTCCATCTCGTGTGAACATGCTTCCAAGATATACAAATTCATTCACTTAGAATTTGCCCATTTACCGATATAGCACACTCGGTCACTTGTTCATCTCTTTCGAATACCAGAACCTTAGTCTTGCCAGCGTTTAGGCGCAGCCCCTTCTTTTCACATTCTTCTTTCATTGTGGTAACTAGTGACTGCAGTTCGCCCTCTGATGACGCCAGTAAAACCGCGTCATCGGCGTATAGTAGGCAGTTGACCACTAAGTTTCCCATTTTCACTCCACATCCGTGCGTTCTTAGTGCTCTCAGACAGTTATCTAGATATATAATAAACAGCCAGGAAGACATGATACACCCTTGTTTGACCCCCGACTTCACATCAAACCAGGGTGACATCTCACCGTTACCCCAACGCTAACCAGGCAAAACGTCCCAGAGTTCCTTTCGTACGACTCTATCAAATGCCTTCTCTAAGTCGAAAAAGCAGAAAACCTTTTGGTTAATGTCCAAAAACTTGCAAAGCGACAAGGTTTGATCCATACATCCTCTTCCTGGTCTAAATCCACCTTGGGATTCCCAGAGAAACCTTTCGGATCGCACATTCCACATTTCAGACTTCTTATCGCTCTTACAATCTCTCCCATACTTATTTTATCCGCTATAGGATCCTCGACAGATTCTGTTGGAGGCAGCTCTATGAGTAGATCAGCGGCATCATCATCATACATATCTTTGTAGAATTCACTCCATCGCCTGAGGACGTCTGTTTTGTCAGTCAGTATGTCATTGTCCTTTGAAATAATCACATTCATCCTACTACTAGCTGTAACACAATTTCTGGACTTCTTAACTTCCCTCCAAAAAAGTTTTGCATTGTCCTTGAAATTATGTGACAGTTTTTCGTCTACAGTCATTTGGAACCTCTCACGCTTCTGAGCTATTATCTCTATCGTACGATTTTTTTGCAGGCGATATTTTTTTTTCATACTTTCACTTGAGCTGGACATATCCAAAATGTCTTGCCTTGCATCCTTTTTCTTTTTAACTTCTTCTTTCACTTCATCATCCCACCAACCATCGCCAGTTTTGGTTGTCCGCCCTTTCGAAATGCCACAAACCTCTTTCGCGGCGCATAATATGCTGGACTTAAGGAACTGCCAACAAACATCGACACTCTCAAACACATCTTTCGGTGGACAGGCTAGCTGTTCAGATACAGCACTGCTTGGCTATAAATCTTTGACGAAAATATTTGATACTACATATTATCCTGACACGTTGATATTTCTGTTCAGGTCCTAAGTGTAAATCGCTGCGGCTTGAATAGTCTTGATGGAGTGTGGGGTTTGGGAGCATTGCGAGAATTCTTTGCAGCTGGCAATCGGATTCAAGATTTACAGCCTTTGGCCGCACTACAAAAGCTACACACGCTTAATCTAGCCGAGTACGTATTTCTTACTTTAATTTTAGTTAATTCGTTGATATTGATATAATTTAATTAACTAAAAGCTGTACGTAGGTTGTTTTTTAAGTAGGCATAGACGATACGAAGTAATGCATGATTGCAGTTTCAAATGTTCTATCAATACTATATAGTTTCTGTCATATTGGCTATTGGTCATTGGTTGGCTTGGTTCCAGTAACCCAATTTCGGACGCGGATCGTGTCTGGACCCTGGCTGTATGTGGATCGCTCCGTCGACTAACCTTGAGAGGAACTCGAGCGGCCGACAATCCGGACTACAGGTCCCGCGTGGCGTCCGCGTTGCCCATGCTGGTATACCTGGACGATCACCCGATGCATAACGATGTCGAATGTTCGTATTTTATTTGAGCTATAATCGTTTTATAAAAGAATTTCATTTAATCCGGGGTATATCAGAGGAAGTATGAAAATGGCTTGAATGCAGTTGAGATGCGATCTCTTGAAAAATGTGCGGAGTAACGATATAAGATCGAATCCGCAATGAAGAGATTCGCAAATCAACCGTCGTGAATGAGGGCGTGATTGTAAAGATGAAGAAAGGCATGTTACGTTGGTTTGGACACAGAAAGGATGAGTGAAGAAAGATTGACGAAACAGATATACAAAGCAACAGTGTGTGCAAGAAGAGGCAGAGGGAGGCTATGTTCCAACTACCTGGATCAAATCGATCGCTCAAAGTGATGCTCAAATGGACGCTCAAGGACGGGAACGTTAAGAGTTCTCGAAACCGACGAGCATGTATGTATGACTGATGAATGCGGACGAAGCGAAAGAGGTATGTAAGTCTAGAGAGAACTGGCGCTCTATACTCTCTGCCTACCCCGTTGGGGACTTGGCGTGATGATATGTATGTATGTATGTATTTCATTCAATTAATGAAGTTCGGCACATTACGTGTAGCGATTTCTAGACGTACCTATGTTGGCGACCAATGCCGATTCTTATAAACATTCTACGCAATATTAACGTAATATTGAAAAGCAGCAAAAAAATCTTTATTTCCACGTATATTTAAAATTAAATGTAAATTATCTACCACAACTAAATAGCAATTTACTTTTTGTTAATAATAGACGACATTGAAGGTTTAGGACTTGAAATACAATCTTCGGACTCTGAAAGCGACATAGAAGTGGCGAAGATATTCCCGAAAACTGCTGAAGAGGCATCTCCAGCTGAACCAGGACCGGGTCCTTCCTCCACATGTCAGGAGGTCAGTCAAATAGTAGTTAAAAAGAAAAATGATGACAGGTGTTTTGTGTGCATGTAAACCCAAACCTTTGTTAGTATTTTGGCATTTGACAAATTCATCTTATATAAGTAAGTATGCTTAAAAAGTATAAGTTAAATAAGTAATGGTTATATTATAATATTATATTATGATATATAAGTTAAATGGTTTATTTTCTAACATTTATTCATTCTATTCAAGTATGAACTCGTCATATGTACATACATATATTATATTACACCTAAAGATCAAAAACTTCGAGTGTGATTTATGTTTATGAAAAAAATCACAAAGCTGACGCAGAAGCATGATTTCGTAATACTAATTTGTCTGATATCTTCAATATTGTTCGTTGAGATATGACCCCAAGTTACCTACTATGTCATGAGACATAATTTTATTTACATAATAGATTTTTCGTGACAGCAAGACTATTGCTGGATAGTTCAACAATTGTCGATAGATTCTTATGATATTCATAGAAGGTCAGGCATAAGGAG
>JACCPG010000392.1:60990-107625 GCA_016069955.1 Drepana arcuata | reverse complement strand
AGCTTGAATTGTCAAATTTATAGGTTATGTTTACGTAGTTTTATTTATCTGCTTTATCTTTTTAAGATGTTCAATTGGAAGCAATCTGTGTTCAGGGCTGTAAAGATACATAGTGGTGCTTTAAAATATTCTAATAAATTAACTAAGAAATCTACTGTTGCAATGTCTACTGTGGGCGACAAATTCAGATTACCAAGTCGTTATGGGACCGGTGAAAAAAGTGTTTGGTTTGTACATTTTATCTATTCATTTAATTTTATAACCATCCTAAGTAAATTTCGTATGAAAAATATGTTTACTTATCTGTGTTACATAACAATAACATTGTTTGCATATGTTCTAAAAGGAAGACCACATTATTATCATAGCGTACTATTTGGAGCTGTCTGAATAGGGATATACCAGCTTTTGACAAAGGATTACAATAATTTTACATTTATACTCCTGAAGTAAATACAGCTTCCAGAACGATCTTGAGAAGGTGCTGTCCTTTAAGTAGATAATAATAATAATATATCCTCACGCCTTCCCACAGGGGTCTCCGAAGGGGTAGGCAGAGGTGTATAGGTAATACCCACACACCCACTTTCCGTCAGAGGTATATAATATAGAGAGGTATAGATGCCATGGGATAGAAAATATTTTAAGCAAGAAATATAATATCTACTTACTGTAATATTTATATAATAATGTATAAATTAGTATTGGCGGTAATAACATTAGTGTATAAAGCATCAGATATCTGATACTCAGTATTGTTGTGCCCTAATACTAGGTGTGACCTATTATGTATGTATTATGTATGTACTAATTGTGTGTAAATATACATTACTGCAATTAATACATACTAGCGGTCCGTTCCGACTTCGCATGGGTGGACATAAGATTTTTTTATAAAAGAATATATAGCCTATGTCACTCAGGATGTAGCTTTCCAATGGTGAAAGAATTTTTCTAATCGGTTCAGTAGTTTCGAAGCCTATTCAATACAAAGATACTTACATACAAATCTTTCCTCTTTATAATATTAGTATAGATCAATGTGGTAGGTTTCGACCCTTTAGGTACCATAGTCCTTGGCGAAACAATGTCACTGGCGTGCAATTGACCACTATGACCAATTACTAGGCATGTGTGATTGCCACCTTAACAGTTTATACTTTGACAATTGCAGGGTAGAGTTTATTCAGCTTGCTGCAGAATACAAGCCAGCAGTCAATCTTGGCCAGGGTTTCCCTGACTACCCGCCACCCAAACATGTCACCGATGCACTGGCTCAAATTACCACTGGCGACAACCCTTTGCACAATCAGTACACCAGGGGATTTGTAAGTATCATAAATCTTTTATTAATATTGTATCTTCATGCCTTACCATAAAGATCTCTGAAGGGGTATGCTGAAGTGTTACAATACCCTCTTTTGACTAGACATATATAATTAGATACCAAGATGACAGATGGTGAGTCCATTACTGTTTCTTAAGAGTGACTACAAATACATCATTGAATTTCACAGCAGACATGTAGGTTCCCTCTCAATGTATACCTTTACCATAAGGTTTGTGGTGTGATAAATCACTGCACATAACTTCAGAAAACACTCTGGTACGGACCCCCTCCTCAAACTACTTGCCCACTTCAATTAACTTTTAATTCATATTTCATCAATTCCCTCCTAGAGCAGAAAGAGTAGACTGCCAATTCTGTAAATTTAGAGGACCAATTAAAATGTTAAGAGAATTTTATCTAAATGCATTACATTGCTTAGTTAATGATCTTTATGACCTATGCTTATCTACATGTTGTGTTATCTCACCATATATATACCATATCTTGAATATTATGCGTGTTATGTTACTATTCAAATAAAGTATCACTTATAGATAATTAAGTATTATAAACAAAATGACTGAATTTGAAATTAAAATAGCAAGGCTTAGTAATAAAATTCATTTGAATAAGGAGTTACGCGCCAATCTACAGATAAATAAATCTGAAAATGTTGGCATAGAGTGTAATTACATAGGTAAAGAAAGACCTATTATTACGGATCTGATTTATTATTATTACTTATGAAATAAAATTGTGTGCAGGGGAAACCATGCGACACAGAGGGTTTCGTATGTACATATATATCATGTTCCAGGGACACCCGAGACTAGTACAAGTGATTTCTAAAGTGTACTCCCCACTTGTGAACCACCAAATTGATCCCTTGAACGAGGTGTTGGTCACCGTTGGAGCATATGAGGCCCTTTACTCCGCTATATTAGGTAAGGCCTTAGATCTGATTGATCAAACACCTAACGATGGGAATATAACTTGAACCAATTGAGAAGGGATTAATGTGGATGAAGCGAAAGTGGTCTGTATCTGTAAGTAGGTAACTGAAGTGCAACTAAATTGCATTTTGGTTTGGATTATGCTTTCACAATCACTATTTATATAAATGATAATAATATATCCTCACGCCTTCCACAAGGGTTCCCGAAGGGGTAGGCAGAGGTGTATAGGTAATACCCACACATCCACTTTCCGCCAGAGGTATATTAGGTGCCAACGTGATAAATGGCGAGTCCATCGCCGTTTTTTTTTTTTTTTGTATTGTCTCTCGTAGCGTGAGTTCCGGGAACTTTTGCTACTTAACCGGTCAATGGCGAGACCTAGGCCTCCAGCCAGGCACTTTATTTCTAAGCAACACAGCTAAGGGCACCCCCTGTGGGATACGAACCTCGGCTTAGGGCGTTGCTGGATCGCGAGCAAGGGAGCTGAGCTGGACTGATAATTTTATTTAAATATTATTTGGGGGCGGGATTTGCGCGTCTGGCTCGGCGCGGGCCGGCGTTTGCGGCGGGGGTCGGGGGGGAACATTACGGCTTATTCGCGTCGAGCCTCGCCGGCGAGGACGGAACAGTGGTCGGTTTTGTGTAGTGTTGTCCATCGCCGTTACTCAAGCACGACTATACATACGCCTTTGAATTTCTTCTCAGACGTATGCAGGTTTCCTCTCGATGTTTTCCTTCACCGTAAAGCTCGTGGTGTGACTAATCACTGTACTTAAGTTCAGAAAAACTCATTGGTACAGTCGGGATTCGAACTTGCGACCTTTGCGTCGCAGGCAACTGCTCGAACCGCTCGGCCACCACGACTCTTTCATCACTATTTATGTATATTGATATCGCCAATGCCATGTAGAAAGGGATTCAACTTTCTATACAGGTATTAATCAATGCTAGTATGCTTCACATCTATGCACTCTAAATCTTATTACCTTTTGTAGAGGTTTAAAGCTGTCATTAAATGTAAATTAATTCAAAAAGCTAAAAAGCATAAAAATCAGATTATTTTAATGATGGCAGCTGGCCATGCAAGGCAATGAATTACTCCTCTTGTACAGAGTTTATTTATGTACGTTTAATCTTTTCTACCCCTACGTAAAAGGGAACAAATGTTAAAAAGAAAACCGGGGAGTTTGTATCGCAGTTTCTTCTCCTGGCAGGTTTTTATCTTGTAAAGGTGGTAACTTTAGTTTATATTAAGTATGTGACGTTAAATAAGTGTTCCCTGTGTCCCTTACGTTCAATAAAATATTTTGATTTTGATTATTGAGTTGTTCCGCGTACGCCCGCGAACAACCTAAAAACATAACCGAACTCGGTAGATGCCACTGCAGAATATAACTTCTATACCGTTTAACAGATCGCAAGGAAATTATTACGGCATTGCAACGCATGCCGAGTACGAAGACTAATATTGTATACCGATTACAGCTAGTACTATAAAAAAATATCCTTGATTGTCTGTGAAGAAATTAAACAGGCATAATAATGAAGCGGCTGAGAAGGCTAAAGTATGCAAATACAGGGGTCTAGGCTCCGAATATGATTTTGTCCCATTCGGTGTCGAGACCCTTGGTCCGTGGGGTCCTAGTGCCACAAAGCTATTTAAAGACATAGCAAAAAGGTTGGTCGACATCACAGGAGACCGAAGAGCTGGCAGCTACCTCGGACAAAGAATTAGCCTAGCTATTCAAAGGGGGAACGCTGCCAGTATCTTCGGAACCCTGCCTAAAGGGACTCCTTTTAAGAATATTTTTTAGTTATTATATTATTATTATTTTTTTTCTTTCTTCTTTTTAATTTGTTTTATATTTAATAATAATAATATCCAGGTCACGTGGATGTTGGTGATGAGGTGATCGTTGTGGAGCCGTTCTTCGACTGCTATGACTTTATGATACGATGCGCCGGCGGTGTGCCCAGGTTCATCGCCTTGAAGCCTGTAAGTTTTCTACAAAGGACTAGGCAGTACAAAGACAACTACACAACTACACTACATTCCTTCTAAGATGTATATCGTTGACAACGTGACTGTTAATAAGTCAGTCAGCAATGAAGCAGTTCAAATTCTGAGAAGCAATTCAAAGACTATGTATAGTCGTGCTCGAGTAACGGCGAGACTCGCCATCTGCCACGTAGGCACGTAAAATATATCTGGCGGAATGTGGGTGTGTGGGTATTACCTATACACCTCTGCCTAGTCCTTCGGGGACCCTTGTGGGAAGGCATGAGGATATACCAATGAAGGAAGACTAAACATGTTTTTTAATTTCTTGAATTGACAATAACAACTTGGTTACCGAGACCGAGGTTTGGACCAGCAATATCAACTTTATACATACATAGTGAGTCCCTCACATGGGGTAAGCAGAGAGTAGAGCGCCAGATCTCTTTAGGCATACGTACCTCTAGCTTCGTCCACATTCATCAGTCTCTTCATACATGCTCGCTGGTTACGAGTACTCAAGTTTACAGGTGGTGGAATTACATTTGTGTCTACCTTCACACCACAAGAGATCCCGAAGGGGTAATCCTTACCCGGAGGTATATTTTTTGGGTCCAACGAGACAGATACCTACATACGTCTTTGAATTTCTTTTAAAACGTATGCAGATTCCCACCGCAGTTTTCCTTCGCGGAAAGTTTACGGTATTCATTATGAGAAAAAAATCACATTTGTATATTTTATAATAAAAATATTAAATGTAACGCCTTCCCACAAAGGTCCCCCCCGAAGGGGTAGGCAGAAGTGTATACTGATACGGACACACACCCACTTTCCGCTAGAGATATATTTTAGGTACCAACGTGACAAATGGCGAGTCCATCGCTGTTACTCAAGTACGCCTTTGAATGGCTTCTCAGACGTATGCAGGTTTCCTCTCGATGTTTTCCTTAACCGTGAAGCTCGTGGCGTGACTAATCACTGTACCTACTTTAGTTCAGAAAACTCATCTCGCGATCTTTGTGTCGCAGGCAACTCCTCGAACCACTCGGCCACGACGGCTCTCCATATATTATACCACGACTCTGTATATTTTATCAATGCAGTTATTTCATCCTTTATTTGTATTTCTATCACTGAATTCCAGAAATTCCAGTTTGAATCTAAGTCATGTTCTTAAAAAAAGTTAAGTGTTTCACTGCCAATGTGCCAATTCTTTATCCTTTCAGAAGAAGACAAGCGACTCCATGTCGTCGGCTGACTGGGTTTTGGACGAAAAGGAACTAGAGTCGCTTTTCAACAGCAAAACGAAAATGATAATTATGAATACTCCGCACAACCCGTTGGGGAAAGCTTTCAGCAGGGAGGAGTTGGAGGTGGTTGCCAACTTGTGCAAGAAGCACAACGTTCTTTATTTGTCCGATGAAGTCTATGAGTGGATGGTGTATGAACCCAAGAAGCACTTTCGCGTTGGTAAGTGGCAAATAATTAGTATCATTTTAAACATTGTCCTCACGCCTTTTTTTGTGTCGCAGTTGCCTGCGACGCAAAGGTCGCAAGTTCGAATCCCGACTGTAACAATGAGTTTTTCTGAACTTAAGTACAGTAATTAGTCACACCACGAGCTTAACGGTGAAGGAAAACATCGAGAGAAAACCTGCATACGTCTGAGAAGAAATTCAGAGGCGTATGTATAGTCGTGCTGGAGAAACGGCGATGGATTCGCCATCTGACACGTTGGCACCTAATATACCTCTGGCGGAAAGTGGGTGTGTGGGTATTACCTATACACCTCTGCCTACCCCTTCGGGGACCCTTGTGGGAAGGCGTGAGGATATGATAAAATATTATGATATAAGAGCTGAGAATAAAAGAACGTACATCATTCTAAAATACATTTTAAAAAAAGCGCACGTAAGTCGAAAACTCATTGGTATAGTCTGAATTCGAACTTGCAATATTTGTGTTGCAGGCTACTCAAACCACTCGGCTACCACGGCTCTAATGTATGTTATTTTACCGTAGCGTCATTCCCGGGCATGTGGGAGCGCACCATCACCATCGGGTCGGCTGGTAAGGCGTTCTCGGTGACCGGCTGGAAGACGGGCTGGGCCTACGGGCCCGCCGCGCTCATGCGCAACCTGCAGGTCGTGCACCAGAACTGCATCTATACCTGCTGCACACCCGTGCAGGTAACATGACAACATTTACCCACGTCACAGTTTGAAGTGTCAATTCAAATTCAGTCAGAATTAAACGAATAACTTTAATGTTCTAAATTTAAAACTTTTAAAGTATTACACTCGTCGTCTTTTTATACAACAAGAGTGGCAAACAAGCATACGGCCCACCTGATGGGAAACGGTTACCGTTGCCTATTTACGCTCACGATACCGAAGTATCACTTGCGCGTTGCCACCCTGTGTTCGGAGAGTTATAGTGTGTTGGCAACATAATCAATCTAATCCCTCGGTTGCCAACACAATATAACAATCCTCCCTTCTCACCAAGGAGCTCATTACTGGAAACCTCATTCACCGCGTAGGAACACAACACAATAAATTGTGTTATTTAGCTACGGACTTCTATAAGGTGTAGGTCCTGCCCCAGTCGGGCAGCTCCAAATTCGAACGGGAAACCCCTCATGCCCTACCTCTCTTAAAATCTGTCGTCTGTCACGTTCGCACCTAATATACCTCTAGCGGAAAGAGGGTGTGTGGCTATGGCCTATGCACCTCTGCCTTACCCTTCGAAAACCCTTATGGGACGGCGCGAGGATATATATTATTATTATGTTACAACATGGGTTGACTTTTTCCTTTTATCCCGTAACGTGATTTCAGGAGGCTATAGCCCGCTCGTTCGAGCTCGAGGCCACTAGGCTAGATAGCCCGGAGTGTTACTTCAACCAGCTGCCGAAGGAGCTGCTGCCCAAGCGGGACTTCCTCGTCAACGTACTGAGGGAGAACGGGTTCAACCCCACCGTGCCTGAAGCGGGATACTTCATCATAGCTGACTGGACTAAGCTTGGTAAGTGAAACTCGACCGTGTGGAGTTGGTGTAAAGTTAAGAATACAGTGACTATGTAAATGTTAACACGCTGTTTATCGCGATTTAGTGTGCGTGGAAGTGTTTTTTTTATACAACAAGAGTGGCAAACAAGCTTACGGCCCACCCGATAGAAAAAGGTTACCGCAGCCTATATACGCTTACAATACCGAAGTATCACTTGCGCGTTGCCACTCTGTGTTCGGAGAGTTATACTGTGTTGGCAGCGTAATGGGACTAATCCCTCTGCTGCCAACACAATATAACAATCCTCCCCCTTTACCAAGGAACACATTACTGGAAACCTTATTCACCACATAGGAACACAACACAATAAATTGTGTTATTTGGCTACGGACTTCTATAAGGTGGAGGTCCTGCCCCAGTCGGACAGCTCCAAACTCGAACGGGAAACCCGTTATGCCCTACCTCTCGTTTATCTCGATATACTTATAAAACTTCATATACTTATAGTACACAAAATAATTGCATACATACATATCGCCAAACGGGGAATAGAGCGCCAGTTCTCCCTAGACTTACGTACCTCTTTCGCTTCGTCCACAATTCATGCATGCATACATACATAAGTAATTGGTTCCCCTTAAAACCCCTACCAGATTGTAGCCGCCAGAAGCATTGTTTCCTAGATCTTAATTGGTCATAGTCACCATGACGTCATGTCAGGTGGGCGGAGAGAGTAGACCTCTTTCGTTTCATCCACATTCATCAGTATCTTCATACATACATACATATCATCACGCCAAGTCCCTAACGGGGTAGGCAGAGGTTATAGAGCGCCAGTTCTCTCTAGACTTACATACCTCTTTCGCTTCGTCCACATTCATCAGTCTCTTCATACATGCTCGTCGGTTTCGAGTACTCTTAACGTTCCCGTCCTTGAGAGTCCGATCTATTTGATCTAGGTAGTTGGAACGTGGCCTTCCTTTGCCTCTTCTTGCACAAACTTTTGCTTTGTATATCTGTTTCGTCAATCTTTCTTCACTCATCCTTTCTATGTGTCCAAACCAACGTAACAAGCCTTTCTTCATCTTTACAATCACGCCCTCATTCACGCCAGTTGATTTGTGAATCTCTTCATTGCGGAATCGATCTAATATCATTACGCCGCACATTTTTCGAAGAGATCGAAGAGATCGTATCTTCATACGTATTAATATTCCTTGCATTAAATAATTGTTCAGTTCCAAACGACTGCTCTGTATTGTTTAATTGTCATGTTTTCTCGCAGCTGACAAAATAGACTTATCTACGGAGAGTGACAAGTACAAGGACTTCCGGTTCACAAAGAAGTTTGCCAAAGAGGTAGGAGTGCTGGCCATCCCTCCCACGGCATTTTACTCCGATGCGCACAAGGCCCTTGGAGAAAATTTCGCCAGGTTCTGCTTTATAAAGGTACGAAATACTAGAACACGATCGCAGCGCCACCTACAGAGTCTAATATCCTAATAATAATATAATAGCCGTGGTGGCCGAGTGGTTCGAATAGTTGCCTGCGACACAAAGATCGCAAGTTAGAATCCCGTCTGTACCAATAAGTTTTCCTGAACTTAAGTGATTAGTCGCACCACGAGCTTTACGGTGAAGGAAAACATCGAGAGGAAACCTGCACACGTCTGAGAAGAAATTCAAAGGCGTATGTATAGTCGTGCTTGAGTAACAGCGATGGACTCGCCACCTATCACGTGGGCACCAAAAATATGTGTCTGACAGAAAGATGTTGTGTGGTCAGGTACTACCTACGCTACCCTGTCTGGTCCTTCGGGGATCCCTGTGGGAAGGCGTGGGGTTTATAAAAAGGGTTTCTTACTTAAGATCCTTTTGTGAGATAATTTATTTGCTTGCAGAAAGACGAAAATTTGGCGTTGGCTGGAAAACTCATCAAGGAATGGACCACTAAGAATAATTGAAATTGTTGTAACTTATATTGTTGATTGTTGTTATTTTTATCATACGAATGAAGGTACCTATTTAGGTAATTGAAGCTATATATTAAGAGCATTAAAGTTCAACCCGACTAAACATATATACAAATACAATTCAAGACTTGAGTTTGTACAGATAGTGCCATCCACGAAGACACGCCCCACCAATTTCGGGTTGCGGGGAGTATGAACCGACTCTAATACTCATACAATAGTGGAAGGTTGCAAATAGAACGCTAGCTCCAAAATTGATGCAACGAAAGGGCTAATATCCATGTCTTGAATATATTTTAGCTAAAAAAGCGAAGAATTGAACGCAAAGTTATTGTATATAATTTTATTATTGCTGTTGTTTTTTTTTTATATTGGAATGTTTATTTATACAATTATGATTTTCAATAAAATATCAAATGAAGAAACCCTGTAATTTTCTCAGTCCACCTGTTCACTGGCGATTTTCGCCTTCATTGTTAGCTGAATAAGGTTGAATATTGCTGGTATCGAGTTAGCGAGCTCATGATGCGAAGTCCCCGCGAAGCCATCGTTTTGCGTCTCGTGTGTCATTCCCGTAGGTTTTCCCAAACCTAAAAAAATATGAATCGAAAACTTAAATAAATGCCTTGGGACGATTACACACGAACTGACCTAGTCCCAAATTAAGCAAAGCTTGTGTTATGGTAACTAGACAACGATCTATTTACTTATATAGATATATACACAAATACATAGGATATCCAAGACTAAGGTGCAAATAGTCGTGTTCATCACACAAATATCTGCCCTCAGAGGGATTCGAACCTCAAGTTTCGCAGTGAGGAGTTCTAATCACTACACCGTTCTTAAAAAAGGGTATGTACCTTTATAAGTGGTACGGTGGGAACATGATTACTCTCATATAGATTGTACCTACAAATAAAATTCTAAGCTAAGATACGTTAAAAAAGTACTACTTTAATCCTCTCGTATATGTATGGACAATTAATAAACAAGATGAGCCCCGCGGTTACCCCTGAATATTCTACTATAATTGGTGGATTTGTTTCTACTATAAAACATACATAGCATCACGCAGAGTCCCTTTGGGGCAAAATCAAAATATTTTATTCAACGTAAGGGACACAGGGAACACTTATTGAACGTCACGTTTAATATAAACTAAAGTTACCACCGTAAGATACACTAGGGCCCCACAAAACTATTTAATATCGTTTGTTCCGTATTCGTCATTTTCCGAAGTCGATGTACCCCAGATTTATTTTTATGAACAAATTAAAACTAAGTTGCCATTATTAAAATCGTATGGAATCTGGTTTATTTATATTCTGAATGTGGGAGAATGTTTGTTCCTTTGTATCGTTATTTATTATACCGCGAGCTCCACAGTAAAGAATAATATATTTATAGCAGAAATTCAAAGTCGTATGTCGTACCTACACTCGTGGTTGAGAGACGGTAACGGACTCGCCATCTTGCACGTCTGCACTTAAGAATATAATAATAAATAATATATCCTCACGCCTTCCCACAAGGATCCCCGAAGGGGTAGGCAGAGGTGTATAGGTAATACCCACACACCCACTTTCAGCCAGAGATATATTTAAGGTGTCAACATGCCAGATGGCGAGTCCATCGCCGTTACTCAAGCACGACTATACATACGCCTTTGACTTGCTTCTCAGACGTATGCAGGTTTCCTCTCGATGTTTTTCTTCACCGTAAAGCTCGTGGTGTATGCTTAAGAATGTTTCTTCAAGAATCTCTCACCTGAACATGCATCCAGGCACGTGTCCGGCGTAGTTGGGCAGCATTCCAACGTGCTTGTGGTAGATCTCAGTGGGGTTGATGGACATGGGTGGGTCAGGCCTGGGTGCGATAAGGTAATGATAAGCAATAAGGTTGTGAAGATTCTGAACTGCAAAGGGTCAAAGATGTATTTAAAACAAATATCAATGATTGTGGATCGGCGCATAAACACGAAAATTATGGGCGAAAAATTTTACAAAATCATTCTAAATGCACAACTGCCACTACTTGAAAAGTTACCCGCAATCGCTATATATATATATAGGTAGAAATGTTTTTATTGCCAAATTTGTATTTGCAAGTATTGATAAGATTTTATTTAGAACAACGTAGAGAAAGGTCAATTATGTAGTTAGGTATGTGTAGACGGGCGGTAAATTTCAATTGCCTAATGTCGACAAATGTATATCCGCAACTGCTAAGTAGGCACGGTACAATTAATGACACTTGAAGAGTAAAAGTCACCTTAATTCCATCCAGCCGTCTCAAGAGAGAGAAACGTATGAACACAAACTTTCGCAGTCCCAAAGGAAAAAAATATTACGGTAAAAAGGAACCCAATAAAACAAGGAAAGCAGAGAAATATACACTTTATTCCTTATCAAACTAGCATCTTGACCATGTAAGGTCCTTCCAAGTGATACCCAATCTTGGCATAATAGTTCCGAGTGCCGACACCGGATATCACGGCCATTTTGTCAGACCCATGCTCCTCTAGCGCTATCCGCTCGGCCTCTTCCATGAGGAGCATACCGAACCCTTGGTGCTGGAACTTCGTCGGGTCCCTGGCATTCACCTGGAAAATAAATATAAGTTTTTTACGGGTTCTTGAAGGGATAGCGTGGTCACAACACCCTATACTCTCCGGATCTGTACTAGCAGAAACCCAACCTAGGCACGCTATCCATTGCATGGCAATGACAGAACTTTTTCGGCACGAAAGACATTGCCATACAGTGAACACAATGGTTTTGTCTAGAGCAGCAGTTCTATCATTATGCTACGAGCACAACTATTCCGTTTAGAGTTCTGGAAACCTTTACACAAATGCAGAAATGCGTAAGTTACACCTCCAGCCTTGCACCGCACCAATAGGATATGGTAACAGCCTGTATAAATAATTATATCATAAATAAAATTGTATGTATTTAGACATGATAAATACATATTGGTTTTTTCAAGTAAGTATTAAGAAAACAAGTTTAACAATACAATAACTCACAGGCACAACAGACCCATACACGTGAAGTTCCCTCACAATGCTGCACTGTTTGAAGTTAGCTTTAGGGCCCGGCTTGAGCTCGGGTCGATAAGTGTCTGAGGCACACTTCCGAAGCCGGAGCAAGCCAACTAGAATATCCTGGTTGGGATCTTCGTAAGCTAGGAAAGTTTCCCAGCCTCCGTTAGCGACGTAGTCACGTCTTATTAGCTCTACCTAGAAAATCAAATATACATATTAAAACCCGACTGTACCAATGAGTTTTTCTGAACTTAAGTACACTGATTAGTCACACCACGAGCTTTACGGTGAAGGAAAACATCGAGAGGATGTCTGAGAAGCAATTCAAAGGCGTATAGTTGAGTGCTTGAGTAACGGCGATGGACTCGCCATCTGTCACGTTGGCATCTAAAATATATCACTGGCGGAAAGTGGGTATAGGGGTATTACCTATACACCTCTGCCTACCTCTTCGGGGACCCTTGTGGGAAGGCGTGAGGATATATTATTATTATTTATATTAGAACTAACAAGGTCAAATCGATCAGACACCCAAAGATGGGAATGTCATGTCCTTCTCTTACCTCATAAGGCTTGACTTTGTTGTGTATCTCCTGTATGCCCACCTCCCTGGTCCTGACATCTCTGCAGTCAGTACCCAAGTCAGCCATGCGAGCTAAAGCCAACTCTCTCAGGTTGCCATGTTCTACACCAGAAGACACTAGTGGCATCGGAATGTCGCGCTGCACCCTATGATAGAAAAACGAAACTATTGTTTCATAGTTAATTACTTACAAATATATCATAATGTTGAACACCTTACTGGGTAAGCAATGGAAATAATAGAATGGCAGCTTTTTAGACCTACAGAGCTCTTTTGCTTAATCATCCTTCATTAATCTCTTGAGAACTGGCGCTCTATACTCTCTGCCTACCCCGTTAGGGACTTGGCGTGATGATATGTATGTATGTATTAATCTCTTCATAAATTCTTAAGTATAGAGATTAGATTATTCATCATGTTCTTCATTCATAGTTAGAAATAATATACATGTATCAATATTTACTTGATTGCATGCATATTAACTCTAGAAATATCCATTGAATCCATTGAACAAGAACATTGAACAAGAACAAGAAGAAATTCAAAGGCGTATGTATAGTTGTGCTTGAGTAACGGCGATGGACTCGCCATCTGTCACGTTGGCACGTAATATACCTCTGGCGGAAAGTGGGTGTTGGGTATTACCTATACACCTCTGCCTACCCCTACGGGGACCCTTGTGGGAAGGCGTGAGGATATATTTATTTATATTTATATATAGAAATTTTTCTCACCTGTATACCCTAGTCCATGGTGGCACCAGTGCTAAGATCTTGGCTATCAGATCAACCAGTGTAGAAGGTGGGTAGCTCCTGTACCGGCCTGTCTTCCACAGCTCATATAGCCCGGTACCTCTGATCACCAATGTGGGATAGATTTTCAAGCCATCAGCCCTGAAAGCTGGGTTCTCAAAGAACTCAATGAATTGTTCCACATCTCTTTCAAAGTCCACATTTGGCAGATCTGGCATCATGTGAGCTACAATCTGCAGTGGATTCAGTGCAAATTTTATTATTTTAAATTTTTTAAAAATTAAAAATTAGAGGAGTACTAAAAAGCAATAGTTGTTACTACTGCTTATAATAATATCATTCCAGAAAAAGAACAACTAATCAAATCAAATTATATGCAGGTGAAACCATGGCAAGTTGTATACATAATATATACAATTTTAATTGTGTAAAGATGTCAATTAAATACCTTAAATACCCAGATTCGAACCCGCAACCTACAGTTTCACAGGCAGAAACTCTAACCACTAGACCAGATGGCCATTGATGAATTGAAACAATGAAGAAAACCATATTATATTGTTTTGAGTATACCACATGCTAAGGTCTTGGCAAGAAGCATCATATACTCAACTAAGACGATATCAATTTGTAAATTCATACATACATACATACATATCATCACGCCGATTCCCTAACAGGGTAGGCAGAGAGTGTAGAGTACCAGTTCTCTCTAGACTTACATACCTTTCATACATTTGTAAATAAAAATTGATCAATTTGA
Organism: Drepana arcuata; assembly: GCA_016069955.1. Lineage (NCBI taxonomy): Eukaryota > Metazoa > Arthropoda > Insecta > Lepidoptera > Drepanidae > Drepana > Drepana arcuata. The sequence goes on along the minus strand of JACCPG010000392.1, from coordinate 93,205 downwards.
ATAAGGGGACTGATTATAAGAGAGACTAACCTTATACCCAGCATCTTTGGCCAGATTAAAGTTCTCACACACAGCCTTTACTGTATGTCCCCTGTTTGTGTCACGAGCAATATCCTCATAAACAGACTGTACACCTATTTCTAACCTGTGAATTGAAACACCAAAAAAGTTTTAGAGTATGTATAAATTTGTTTAAATAACTTTTATATAATAATAATAATATATCCTCATGCCTTCCCACAAGGGTCCCCGAAGGGGTAGGCAGAGGTGTATAGGTAATACCCACACACCCACTTTCCGCCAGAGGTATATTAGGTGCCAACGTGACAGAATTGCGAGTCCATCGCCGTTACTCCAGCACGATTATACATACGCCTTTGAATTTCTTCTCAGACGTATGCAGGTTTCCTCTCGATGTTTTCCTTATGCATGTTATATTCAGTAGTTTCTGTTAAATTGTATCACACACTACTTGTTATGTATTTCAGAAAGTGATATATTTATTTGCTGTGTAGTTGCTATTGTGCAGTTTCTATATCTATTAATGGATGCTTGGTATTATCAAATTATTACGTATATTGTTACCATATTCTTAAAACTAGAGTACAAGCATAAGATACAGGTTAAAAGATCAAGGGTAAATAACATACCTGGTGCATCCATAATTAAGCATATCACTCATATGTCTTTGAAGGCAATAGTCAGGTCTCGTTTCAATAGTGATGCCAATACACTTGGTCTTTGCTTTCTCAGAGTACTTCACCGCTTCTGCTACACTGCCTGAGGTGTGACCTGATAGTGCATCATGTAGATTTCTAGAAGATGTTATGAAAAATATTATAACATTCAATGAGCCAGCTACAATAAGTTTGTATCATCTAAAAACTAGACATACCTTATAAAATAGTCCCTATAATCTTCGGGAAGACTCATAAATGTGCCGCCCATCACAATGAACTCCACCTTGTCTACACTGTGGCCCAACTGCTTCAGCTGTTCTACTCTATGGCGCGTTTGCAAATACGGATTGTACCTTGCACGGATTGCTCTCATAGACGTAGGTTCGTAGCCCGTGTAACTCTGGGTGGAGTATTCAAAATCAGAATCGGGTCCGCCAGGGCAGTATACGCATATGTTCCCAGTGAAGTTTATATGCGGGCATCTGTGTGGTTTGCACATTACAGCCACCACTGCTATACCACTCGCTGTACGTATTGGCTTCGCCTTCAATTTAGGCAATAGAATCTTCTTGGCATCTGCAGGCACAGCTGCAATTATATCGACAAGCCTCGGTGATGTTCCCATGCCATACTTAGAAGAAATCCTCGTCTTCATCTTGTTTAGGTTAACATCTTTTCCTTGGCGATGAGCGACTAGCAACTCTTGTATTATTTCGGATATAACCATTACCATTTTCTCCTCCTTTGAGAGGTTCGGTAAGATCTTTTTCTTAGCCATTATGGTTTATGTACACAAAATGATGATAAATATTCGTAAATACGCGTGTACTAACTCTACGATTCCTATTTTGATAATGACAGATGACAAATCTGTCATTGCGACACGAATTTACAGATTATAATGTTTTGTGCGTTCGGAAACTATAGATTTCGTTCAGAAAGAGAAAACTTAATGAAATAAAAAACATGTAACCAACATTTTAAAGCTATCACTTACTTGACTACGTTCACAGGAGCCCATTCAGTACTTTGCCTTCGCCTGTAGTTAGATGAGAAATCACACAGCGCCGAATTTGTAAGCTTCTTTGACGAATCCCCAAAACGTTGGAAGCCATACGGTACATGACCCGCAAAACCTAAAAAGACATATACATTTAAAATGCGGGAGAAAATGAATTACCAGTGAGCAGTATGTTCAACCTGCAAATATCTATATTTAATTTCTCTAAAAAACTAGTACGAAACTATCTCCACCAAAAATAAGAGTTTATCGCTTGGCCCGTGAAAAAACAAATAGCCAACATATATTTCCACAGTGGACGGACCAAGTCTTGTAGTGTCGATTATTATATCTGAGCTCCGAATTTAATCAACTTACGAATTGATTGCGAGGGATTAAATCCCCAAATTTGATTACGCACGAATGAGGAGTGTAATTTTCCATATGACATTGATACTAATTTCTAAATCTTCAGCAGTAATGATATCTAAACACGGTTTCTATATACATAAATCAACACGTCAAAGTCAGCCGTCCGTGACATAAACACGATGATAAAGTTTAAAAAGGTTGCATATTTTTTCTGCCAGTGTTATTTTCTAACCTTTCTTGATGTATTTATCCGGGTCACTATTTTCCATGAAGAATGGGCTGACAGAATGACTAGCTGGTGATAGTTTTGGCTCGTCCATCGGCAAATCTCGCAGAATACCAGCACATTCTGGCCGAACGGTAACCAGCGGCAGCTTAAATTCAGCTGTCGCAGACTGTGTGCATAATAAACATGTTAAATCTGATCCTTCTCTGATAGTCACGTGTCTGAACTTCTTCTAGACGGCTAGAACGATTTTGATGATTTTTTTTTATCAACTCAGGTGTTTTTTTCACACCACAAGGGTGGCAAACAAGCATGCGGTCCGCCCGATGTTCAGCGGTTACCGCCGCCTATGGACACTTGCAACACCAGGATTATCGATCGCACGCTGCCTACCCTACAGAAATCTTTTATACAAACATGCGGCTTTGAATTTCTTCTCGTACGTTTGTGGGTTCCTTCGCCGTAAAGGGTGTGTGATTAATCACTGTACTAGACAAACTCATGCGTACAGTCTTGGCCCAAACCAGCAATCTTTGCGTTGCTAACTACTCGAACAACTCGGCCACCAAGGCTCTCTAAGCCTTGTTAGTTAGCATTTCCAAGCAATCTTCTCTCATTTTTCCAATCATGAATTCAATCGTTTTTCCGTCTTCAATCGTGCCATACTTTTCATCAGCAATGTTTTCATAATGTCTCCAATTCACTTACAAATCGATCGACCAGGTCCCAAGGCTGTCCTTTTCCAGCTTGCAGATCAACGACTCGTTCCAGCTGGTTTCTTGCAGCTCGTTGGTTTAACTGGAGTTTTTGGAACTCCGATAGCGCTTCGGTGGCAGCGACCGTGTAACGTTGACCGAAGTGAGCGTTCAGTCGAGGTAGAAACCCTAGATTATGACTTTCAACATATAAGTTACACTCGCGTTAAATCTGGCTGCTATTCTGGCCTGTATTCTTCAATACACGGTAAATTTTAAATTGGATTAGAAGCACGTCTACCTAATACACACATATACATCATTACACCGAGTCCTTCACGAAGTCCGTCAGGACTAGAGAGCTAGTTCTCGCTAGACGAACCTCTTTCGCTCTATCCACATTCATGACGTCAATTCCGAAGACACCGATGGTTGACTCGGCAACAATGAATAACTCCGTGGTTCAAACCGCATCTGTTAATTTGGTCACTGCGTGCGTAGGCGCCATGCATTGTCCGAAGTTCGTCTCAATAGCCACCTTGACCGTAATCCCAAGCATTTCCATATATAGAAAATTACGCTCTCTCTTCAACAATAAATTACTATCAATACGTCCATATCAAATCAAAGCTTATGAATAGATGATATTTGACACACAATAGATCGGTACTCTGTAAGCCGGTCACGACGCGGCCACGGGCATAACGCCTACATAATAATGAATTAATTAAAGGGCCTGCTTGTTGTCAAGTAAAAGTAGGTAGGTTGTAAAGAACAATCATTGTATGTGAAAATCTTAACGTCTTAATGAGATGGGAATCTTCGTGAGAGATTTTTATGTACCTACTAGATTCCTAACGGTGTCTATCCTCTACATGCAGGAGGTGCTTATGAATATCTAAAGCTCACCTCCCCTGCACTTGGTCTAAGTAATAAGGCTGAAGGTGACTAATACGGCCTCTGAATAATCGATGTTATGTCGATGTGCTAGGCCAATGACTGTTTTTTGGTCTCTACCAACTTCAACACTGTTATGTCATTGGATGGTCGGTGGTTGACAGGTTGACAGTTCAGCAAATTTATTGAAATGTGTGCTATACCTCAACAAATGTGGATTTCGTTCGGATAAGAATAGGGAAATGAAATAAGGGTCACGAGACTCTGTAATCTCATAAATTACTGCTGAGCTGAGAAAGTAATTACACGGTATATGTAATAAATCCAAAGATATGAGCATTCTCGCGTTTTACTTTTATACCTATAAAAAAATGTGATGACACCTGCGTCAGTGCGAAAAACATATATAGCATTGTATATCGCACGTGAGAGAAGGAGAAAATGTCGATAAGTCAAGCCTAACATCATCAGCGAGAAGAGCGTGCACACCTCTGCCTACCCCTTCAAGGACATACAGAAAGTGCGAAGATAAAACCTTTGTTTCTTATCCATATAACCCATACCTACCACCTTAGCGTCTATGTCATGCAATATTTCGAAAGGATGCAAGTATTTTGTTCGTAAATAGGTAGGTACTAAGAACCTAAGATTTCAGGAAATGATCGGCATGCCGTGACCGGTCCATGACTAAGGCATCATTACCTACTCTGAATCATCGAGATCATGTTTTTGCGGTCCAAAGCGTGCGCCAATTAGGTTCAACATAGCATACATTTATTAAGAAAATAAAGACAGACAGATTAACCTGTATGTAGATATATAATATTTGAATTGTATAATATATATTATTATATTATATGTATAAAAATACTGTTCAGTTAAAAAATATGATCAAAAACTCGAATGGTGAGTTTTCACGTAGTTATGCCCGTTTAAAATAAGATAGATCACATAGATATTTTTTTTAATAATACTCATCGTATGTATTAATCCGGCTATTAATCTATCGCCGTATCAAATTGCATCCAATTCCGGCCAGTATTTTTTGCAGGAACAAACATCCTCATTAACTTTCGCAATTATAAAACAAGAAGGATGTCTTGTATCTATGTGGAAATGTATCATTTGTTGTTGTTGCTGTTGTAACTTGAATTGAATCTTCATTAATTAATTATGCCCCTAATATAATTTGAGATACCATCTCCCAAACCTACCTATTTGGGATGTCATTGCAATAATTCCATTTGCATTGCAAACACTTCCAACTACCAAATTAATTATCTAGATACATATTAGATTACATATTAGATTAAATAGCCATGGTGGCCGAGTGGTTCGAGCAGTTGCCTGCGACGCAAAGGTCGCAAGTTCGAATCCCGCCTGTACCAATGAGTTTTCTGAACTTAAGTACAGTGATTTGACCACGAGCTTTACGGTGAAGGAAAACATCGAGAGGAAACCTGCATACGTCTGAGAAGAAATTCAAAAGGCGTATGTATAGTCGTGCTCGAGTAACGGCGATGGACTCGCCATCTGTCACGTTGGCACCTAATATACCTCTGGCGGAAAGTGGGTGTGTGGGTATTACCTATACACCTCTGCCTACCCCTTCGGGGACCCTTGTGGGAAGGCGTGAGGATATAGATACATATTCATGTATTCCATCTAATGGTTGTCTGGAAGAGATCGACGAGTGCCATAAGACCGCAAATGTACTATTTGCATATGATACATCATATGCAAAATAGTATCTAATATAAATATAGTGTACAATAAAGCATATAAATAAAATAAATAATAATATAGTAAACCGAGGTTTACTATGTATTTGAATTGTTTCGCAAGGTCAATTTCTAGAAGGAAGTGATAACTTATATTTTACAAATATTTATTTAATTTTAAAGCAAGCAATTTTGTTTCTGTGTGTGAAAAATCTTTACCCTTAGTTTGGGCCCCCCAACAATTTTTGACACAGAGCCCCTCCAAGGCTCGCTACGCCACTGATAGGGAGGTCGTAGTCAATAGTAGTCTTTGATCGTAGTCTTTCCATCTTTAAGTCTTTAATTGAGGAGTAGCATCAGAGATGCGGACAGGAGCCTTCCCTTTATATTTATGCTTGATGTAAAGTTAACTTACCCTCAAATCCAGGTATCATTGGATGCTTGTAGACGGGATCACCATTTCGAAATCTAGCGTTCACTGTGTCAATGTCGGTCTGCGGGGGACGGAAGATCTGGAAAAATAAAGAAGAATCTTTTCAATATAGTGGAAAGGCACTTATAATGGTCTTAAATTGAAATTAACCACCTTCAAATACCCATAGATATCATCCCTCATGGAGCAGACAGAGAGCAGAACTCCAGTTCTCTCTAGACTTACATACCTCTTTCGCTTCGTCCACATTCATCTATCAGTCCCTTCATTGACATCAGTCACTATTGACGTTCCCAACTTTTAGTGTCCGATCGATTTGATCTAGGCATGTGGTCTTCCCCTGCCTGTTTTATCGCACACTTTCGCATTGTTCATCTGATTCATGAATCATATTCTTCACATATCCTTTATTTATGTCAATACCAACGTAGTATAACTGCCTGTATGTTTACAAGATAACAGAACTTTATATGGATTACGGAACCTTTGAAGATAATACTGTCGGCGTACCTGGAAGTCATCAGCTGTTCTGTCAGAGAGGACAAGTCTCTCCGAATGTTGTACGCTAGGGTCCAGAAGGATCTTGTGTGTAGTGGAGCCATAGGTGTCACCAATGCGGTACTTATACTCGGGACAATGGCCGGTATAACTGTAAGGAAGTTACTATTTAAACTTAATGTTTTTAGTACAGATATGATACAGTTACCATATATATATATATATATATATATATATATATCTAATACATATAAATTACGCGTCACTTTGTTTGCCCGTGATGGACTCCTAAACTACTTAACTGATTGTAATCAAATTTGCACATCGTGTGCAGTTTGATCCAACTTGAAAGATAGGATAGCTTACATCTCAATTTATAGCCGCAATATTATTTTATTGCAAATTATTTGTCAATTATTTGACAGTCACAATTATCTGTTAGCTTCAAACGATTCTAACAGATGGCGATCTGTTGACTGGATTGAGTATTTATTTATTTACAATGTAATATAACAAAAAACTTAGCCACAGCAACGCGTGGCCGTGTCTGCTAGTATATATATATATATATATTTATGACATGTATCATTGGTTTGTCCATAACGCAAGGGTCAGTGAAAAAGAATTTCGAATTCAAGAATGTCTGTGAAATGCAGAATGAGCAAAATCAATGAAAGTACCTATACGGATTATGCTTAAATGTCTGGAAGAATCAAATCAAGATCAGAAATCAAATAAAACTATGAGTACGTCAAGAGTACCTACTCGAAACCAGCGAGCATGTAGGAAGATACTGATCAATGTAGATAGAGTGAAAAAGGTCTAGTCTTGCGTGAACTGGCGCTTTACTACCTGCCCCGTGAGGGGATAGGTATATATACCTACAATTTAATTATATTCTCAGCCAAATCGTTTTATATTTCCTTATTAGTTACATATAAGCAATTCGGCATGCTCACAACAAGTCAGATACATACATTTCCTGTTTTCGGATCGCAAGAAGATGAGTGTCTTAGATCCAATTGCAAGGTTAAAATTTGTCGCAATTCTAAGTATATTTAACGAGCTTTTACCCATAAAACAGGCTTCAAACATCGCTCCGTCTACGTTTATGAAGAGGAATGTAAACTAGATAATCAACATTCTTATACAAGTAGATACTTTGGTAGCCCATGGAAGCGGAAAAAAATTTAAATAAACTTACATACGCATCACGCCGAAACCCTAACGGGGCAAGCAGGGAGAATAGAGCGCCAGTTCTCTCTAGACTTACATAGATGCCTCTTTCGCTTCGTCTACATTCATCAGTCTCTTCATACATGCTCGGCGGTGCCGTTACTCTTATTTATTCATTTACTTTCTCTTACTTTACTTACGTTCTTTATTATAGAGTGTCATGTTGTGTATCTGTTAACGTTTTAAAATATCTTCACCTCTTACCAGTAGGGTCCCCGAAGGGGTAGGCAGTGGATAGGTAGTACTCACACACATTTGAATAAATAAATAAAATTGTGCTTAACGGAAGTGTACTAACCCAGGGATGTAATGCGGTTGAGCTATACTGACTAAGTCCAAAGCCATTATGAATCCAATATTGGTTTCCAGTTAAAATTAACTCATAATTTTCATAAGAGTGGCCTAAAGAATACTAATAATTTTCACAAAATCAAGACATTTGTTGTGATAGCTTTACAAGACGTTTGTATTTGACTTATTTTTATGAATTGGACAAATTTGGTTTAAAAATAAATTTGCATAATGACATATCTTATGGCCAGTAACTAAGGTAGAGATTCTTTGGATAATAAGTTATGTTGTTTGTGCCCCCCCTTTTCAATTCAAAGATTTAATTAGTAAGTAGTAGATAGTATATAGAGTTTGATAATTCAAAGGACTTAACCCACGACCAAAAACCTGCGGTTAGGTGAACGAAATAAGAACAGAATGAACCGATCCGTTCGTTCATTGAAAATTTAAATGCAATTTATTCGTTCGTCGTCGTCGTCGCTAACGTCATTCATTTACAAGCCCGCCATATTGGATTCAACCGTAGACGCGGGTGGATGTGAGTGCGGTGAACCTCCGCGTAGAGTGACAGCGAGACGATGAAATAACTTTCTTAAGTGTATTTATTGTAACAAAATATTGAATTAACTGTGTAGTGATTTTTCTAAACTTTTTATGCACATTATAATTTATTCATGTCAATGTGACCAAGCGATTTGAAATGCATGCATTCCATCGAGACTGTTGAACTTTTGTTTTTTTTTTCGTATCGTGTACTTACTTTTCAAACATATTTATTGTTTACTGTGAACTATGGATTTGTATGTCTACCAAATGAAGTGTTAAGTGGTTAATGCATCTGAGACTGTGTTCTACAATAGCAACTCCCAGATTGATAAATGCCGAAATAATTAAGGTAACATTTTTTTATACTTTCTAAGAGTAACTTAATTGTAAAGTTAATGTGTAACACAACCCAATACACATATATCTTAGTACTGCTGCCTAGTTTTTTTACTTAGTTCATTGCCTTTATTTATGTATCAGTTACTACTCTCACCTAAGTAGTTGTTGAAAATCCGTGCGTTTAGTTTGAAATTTTGTATGTACGATGTATATTGTCTTATGGCAATGTTATTATTATTATCGTTACCATTGCGAGGGCTTTTTATTATTTTTAATATAAAATTAAATTAAATTACGGCTGCGGTAAACGTTTTCCATCGGGTGGGCCGTATGCTTGTTTGCCACTCTTCTGTATATTATATACTAATAATAGTCGAGTGGTTCGAATAGTTGCAACACAAAGGTTGCAAGTTCGAACCTGACTGTACCAATGAGTTTCTGAACCTAATGAAATTGGTCTTACTTACTTACCTGGAATTAGTCACACCACAGCTATACGGTGAAGGAAATCATCGAGAGGAAACTAGCGTACGCTTGAGAAGAAATTCAAATGCTTATACGACAGACGCGACATCTGTCTTAAAATTAGCACCTAAAATATATCTCTGGAAAGTAGGTGTGTGGGTACTACCTATACACCTCTGCCTACCCCTTCGAGGACCTTTGTGGGAAGGCGTGAGGATATATATATGGATAATATAATATTATACTCTCGTCTATGATAAAAAATATCTTAATACTTACGTATACCTACCTGATGTATGTGTTTGAATTATTTCATAATTAAACGCCTCCATGGTCATTCTTGGTTTCGGAAACTTTAACAGAAATTAAAAAGTACTTGTCAATTTGAAATATATATATGCAAAAGGTTTTAAAGGTTACGTATCTACTTTCTTAAATATCCGTGATAGGTAGATACATAAATCATTGCTGATAAGTAGTTCTTTGTCATTAACGATCATTTCAATGTTATCTTAGTGTGTACTTTAATTTTATCAATTATTGATACAAATAATCATTATATCGGTGTGCTAGGTATTTAACGGTGCAACAAGAGTGCGCTCAAATACCTATACACCTATTCAATTTTAAATGCTTCAATATCTATCTTGCTTTAGTCAGACTTAGAGTAATACATATGTATGAATACTTCTTAGGTATCCCATCTTGGGTAGACAGAGAGAATAGAGAGCATGGCCCCTCTAGAACCACATACTGCTCCATTAATTGATATACAACGAAAATGTCTCATGGTATACACGACACAGTTGGAACGAGTTTTCTTTATATATTCTGTCAAGTCAATTTTCATTCTATGTAGGTGTTTCTGTGCTTTAATATGCTATCTGTATCTGATCTGATTTTGTATCACGTTATCACGATACATAATTTCTCTCAAATTATTATTGGCTAATTTCTTATTTACACGTTCCATATTTCACGAGTATCTCGAAACCGTAACCATAATTCAAAACTTCATGTAAATACATGTCGCTTAAATATTCTTGAATCATCATTGCAATAGTACGTAAAGATCATATCCCATCATATCCCATAATCCATTTCAATATTTAGCTACAGTAATTTTTCGCCCAATGCCTAGTAAGCTAAACATTTTTTTTCTTGAACTATAATGACCTAGGTATATCCTAAGTTTAATATAGTTCGTACATCCTAAGATGCTTAACCTAGTTTCATACTAACCAAGGCATAATACCTACGAGAACAGTCTAGCTTTCTTTTCACAATTCTGTATCTTCGCAAAAGAGACGCAAAAGCTATAGTGCTCATTGGAAAATTGGTCAAACATATTCAATAGTATGAGTCGACCCGCTTGTCTATGAAGAAAGGCGACATTGGGAAATCATTTCAACTAACTGTTTTAGTCCGATGTCAAAATATTAGAATGCATATAGCTAAGCAACATATATTTAAATGAGGGTCGTATTGAGTTGAGCCAAGTCCCGTTTAACCGTGTCTAATAGTTTTAAGTATACATTTACAATAGTCAAATAGAGTAAACAAATCAATACTGCGGATTCCACCCGTCTGTGCCAATGAGTTATTTCTGAAGAATACTTGTGAATTCACGTTCTTGAAAAACGGCGATGAACTCGCCATCTGTCACATTGGTACAACAATAAACATATTTTCGAAGAAATTAAGGATGCTATTTATTTCACATGTGTCTCGACGACCATCTTTGTTATATTAATAATAAAAATAATTGAATCATCTAATCTTTTATTAATAAAATTAATGTTCCACAGTTTCGGAAACATGAAAAAAAGTTACTTAAATCCACCTCAGAGCAAATTTGCTCTGAGAAATCCACTGATACATGAATACGGAAATTAATTAAGTCAAAAACCTTTATATAGGGTTTAAAAAGGGTAGACAGAGAGAATGGAGCGCCGTATTACTTTAAACTTTTTCTTTTTTTTCCATACCAACCACCATACCATTATACCACATACCATACCATTTACCAACCTAGATATCGTGTATCCTAATATTCCCCATTTGAACGTCAAAGAAAGTCCTTATACAGTATAATATAACACGTTATCGAACAATGAATAGCAACGTGAAGTAAAACGTTACAAAGGAATCCTGTTTGGTGACCGACAGGAACTAAACTACACAGTCTATCGTCTCGACTTCGTCCTTTAAATAAATACTCTGAACCTTATCTAGTTGTGAAAACGTCGAATTTGGGTTGTATGAAAGGACAGATTTCTACAAATGTCTAGAAATTATATTTCGTTTTGTATGTATGTACTTGTATGTTAGAACCTTAGAACTTTGTTGCTTTGACAGCTGCATGCACGTGCCTATGCCCGCGGTACACCCGCATAAAATGTTATCTCATTTATACATAGCCTTAGATTTAATGGTTGTACTGGCAAGGGGAGAACTGCTCCCTGCTTGTTTTGCTAACGCGATGCGCAAGTGGATACGCGCTTACCAACAGGCAGACCAAGTAGTACATATGTAACTTCCTAGTACCATAAAATAATGTCAGTTTTACTCACATTAACCTATAAAACTTGTGTGTTGTTAACACACAGGTTTTTTAGTGTTTGTACCGTAGTTAGGTAAGTACAGTGGTTTCATCGCTCTTATTTTCTTGTTTAATCTTCTTCTACAGTCCTCGCGTATAGCCGTTATCGTTCCTATTCGAAATATAATAAAATAGATACCGGAGAGTTCACAATCGGACAAAAACGACTTTGATACGTCTTCGAAAGACGAGTTTTGGGTGCTCGGCCAACGGACCGGTTCGTAGGAAGAGTCGGTTTGCGATATGAAAAAAGAAGACCCCGTGGCAGTTGATATTCGAGGTCGTAACCCAATTGGGGACCAGTCGCAAGGTATGCTTTTGTAGTACACTTTCTCCAGTGCGTGACGCGCCCAGGCGCAGACTTCCTGGTGAATTTCATCTGCAGGTGCCCGGTTAACGAACCCACATGTGATGGCAAACATGCCATTTTTGTGATATGCGATTCTCTTTATAGTGATTTTGCGAAATTTATACTTTCACCGTAACGAAAGTAGCAATCAGCGGCATAGGTACGTAAGTGTCACTTGAATGGTACAAGTATGAGCTTTATCATGAATCGTTACTGGAAATACGATGGCAAATATTGACGTGATACATGCCAATAAATCACTTTCAATTTTATATAAAGCGAAAGGTATATAAATGGAGAAGACACAGTGAAATATTAAGTAGGTTTCTAGTACAGAATTCTAGACCACGCGTCGCGGCAAGTATCTTTTAACGACGATAAAATTCTGGTAAATATCATTGACCCCCTAAATGGTCTGCTAGTGTGAGAAAAAGCTTTAAAAAATACTTATGTAGCAAATTTACGCATGCGTTCCCAGGGCATTTAGTTAATCGCTCGCTCGCTCGTTCGTGCTGGTAACATCATAAAAAGTAACCCAACAGGACAATTTGTTAAGAGGAACAATTAATTAGTTATGGTTGGGACGCAAAAAGGATGGAGAAATTAAAGGGGCGCCTATTTTGGTTATTAACTCTCATTGCAGAAAATGAGCATAGCATTTGGTCATCTTCATGCCTTCGTACATGGGTAAGCAGTAGACAGCTATGTAATTATTATATCCAGTGAGATATATATATATATATAAGAACCGTGGTGGACGAGTGATCCTAGCAGTCGCCTGCAACACAAAGTGTGCAAGTTCGAATCCCGACTTCACCAATGAGTTTTTCAAAACTAAAGTACAGTGATTTAGTCAAACCAAGAGCATTACGGTGAAGGAAAACATCGAGAGGAAATCGTGCTTGAGTTATGGCGGTAGACTCGACATCTTTCACGTTGGCACTTGAAATATATCTGGCGGAAAGTGGGTTTTGTGGGTACTACCTATGTTTCGATCGTTAAGTGTACTGAAAACATGCGAGCATGTATGAAGCTACTGAGAGTTTTCCATTGATGGACTTTGCGCGATGATATCTATGTATGTTTGTTGACCAGTGCCATACATGACATCACAGTTTTAAAATAACCATCAATACAGTGATTAAAGAAATATTCAAGTGTTAAAACAATAACGGTTACCTCAGTTCCCAATCACGTTGATGAACATGCAAATGGCCACACATTCCTCAGCCCGAAGTCTGTTTCATGACTCAATCAACGATTGTCATGTAGATTTCCTTTAGATATGGTTTCAGACGACACTTTCAAGTATACAAACTACTTATATGAAGTTCATTATAATTTTTTTATTATATTTTCATGCCCCGAAGAGGTCACCAAAGGGGATGTAACATCCACTTTTTGCCGGATGCTTTAAGTGTAGACAAATAGATATCTTATACATAAATATCTTGAGAAAATTCCACACAAATTGACCTAGTCCCAAATTAAGCAAAGCTTGTGTAATGGTAATAGTATAAAGATAGTTAGCACATTGAAGACTGAAGTACAGATACTCGTGGTATCCCACAAATATCTTTCTTCTGAAACTCGCGACCTAACTGCGAAACCGCCAAAATTGCGAGTTCGCCGCAGTTTCTTCAAACATGTGATGAACCTTCATATCATCACTTTATCGTATCGATCACCTTAAAGCTCGTGGCGTGATAGATCACGGTTCACCCAATATGTATTGGTACGGACTGCCTACCTTGGTCCTACGTAGTACACATAGCAACCACTTCTCTACTGTCATTAAATTTACAATTGACCTCTACTTTCTAAGCTTAGGATGATCAATCACATATAAATGTCTTAAAGTTGAATTACGCGTTCAGAACGGCGAGTGATTGACTGTTGTTGTGCCCTATCGTGCGTGCGGTCGCGAGTTCGATTCCCACCGGCAACAAACATTTGTCTGAGCTTATAAGTTCGCTTGTTTCTGTAATATATACCTATGTGTTTATAAATATAGACAATTATTTGTGTTATGTTTTATCAGTGGCTGATAGAGTGCCCACTGCCTTTTCCTAGTAAAAGGTCATGACTATGTGTGAGAGTATTTTCATATATCATTTCTATCTACAGTCGTAAACCATAGATATTAAACCGTAAATCAATGTTTATAGCGCAGTTGTAGAGCGACATCGCCAGCGCAGTGATATATCTTGCTGGAAGCGCCAAGTCCAATACAAACAGTACAATAATGGTTTCAGACCTCAATATAAATTAGAAGGTGTTAAAACGTTCAAAAGCTATAACAATGGACCTATTCTTGTAAAAATATCTAATGGCAAAAAAATCACTGTATTTAATATTGACACTTCTTTATGAGCCGTGAAAAACTGCAGATTGAATGCTTGCCTCGACAATGCTCTTATCAGCAATGTTATCTCTGCTCGGAATCTCTAGAAACAAAACGCGTGATATTTCTCGGCTTATCTTAGCAGCGTGTTCATTAGCATTGTCTGTGGAATTCCGAGCATTTTACTCCCTCACTAACCGGTTATTTTTCTACCTGGATGTGCAAGTTAAAAAATAATTAATAGTACAGTCACATTAAAAAAATATATCATTCATAACTGCACTGTTCATTCACTGGCGGTTATTTGAGTCGAGCCCTGTGTAATTGCGGAATGTCTCGATTAGGGCCAAGAACCTCTACTTTAACAACTGTACTATTTATTCCGGCGATTTACATTCCTATTGTGACATCCTGCGTTTAGTAATAAGCTCGCCGATTTGAGATGACACAACAATTTGCAAAACACTACTGTACATCGTTACTTCTTTTTTCTACACAATTGGCAGGTAGGCAGACGTCTGGCCTGATGGTCATTTGTTGCCGTAGCCTATAGGCGTAAGCACTACCCTTAATATCACTCCGACCGAATCAACCTGATGCTAGCAGTATAAAACAGAATGGGAATGGGATTTCTGGAAACCTGACTTACCTCAAAATTGCTTATATATTAATAAGTACGATCTTCTCTATGATGGCGTGGTACAATATCGAAAGAGGGGTCCTCTACCTCATATCAACGCGCCTACGTGAAATATAAGACTGCAAAGTTGATTTAATCTAACGGGGTACTGAGTGTAAGAAATAATGCAGTAATATAAATGTAGATGGCACGCAGCATTAATTATGCTAGCAAAACGAGACCTTTCATTATGCACAAAATTTAAGTACGCAAGGTCGCGTGTTTGATACACCCACAGATATCATTATTAAAATATTCTTAGCCTGGTTACTGAATATAAATAACACCCCTAGTATGTTATTGTGTACCCAATAAACTAAGCCCACACAAATCCATCACTGGATTTAGTAGATAGAGGGGGTATTAAGAGTTAGGCAGAGATGTACTACCTCTTCGTCTGAGTAATATCTTAGGTATACTGTAGGCAACGAGACAGGTGACGATTCACGACTATACATACGTCTTTGAATTTCCTTTGAAAAGTATCCAGGCTTCCTCTCAAGGTTTCTCTCTTTCTCTCAATGTTTAAAGCTCTTGCTGTGGCAACTGAATTCATTATTCATTGATACAGACGGGGTTTGAATTCGGCTGTATTATACATATCGGTAATTAATTGAATGTTACATATATTTTTCTTTTAGTAATAAATGTAGTAGCAACTATTCTTGTTGACTTTGCTAGTCTTGGTATGTATTGTTTGTATATGCCAGTTTCAACATAGGCATGTGTCTGACACATGTGCCACGCAAATAGTTGGGCCACGTGCCTCCGGTACCTCCCATTCATGGTCTGATCGATCACGAACTGGATCGTACTTGTGAAACGACCTCCTTGTTCTGTTAGTGAAGTGCAATCTAAAGTGTTGGCTCTTGTTGATCGCTGATACGCTCTGATATGTACCGATTATTCAAGGTAACTTGATAGCGATCTCTATTATTTTTTCTTTATACATCTATTTTATATGCTGTGATGGTTCACCTACCTTAAAAATATGGCATGATTGTATTTTTTCCGGAATAACACTTTCTATACGTGTTTTTGCGTGAATGATGAACGAACAAACCTTTGGTGACCCTTGAAGGAAGACGCTCTTTTTAAAGGCCTTGATCTCGGTATAAACGTAAGTACCCGTAGAAAATGTGTTATTGTACCTCAGCCAAACTCTTCGATTATTATAATATACTTACGATTTTGTACATGATTAGAAAGGTTTTAATCTCAGTATTACATAAATTACTGATAAAGTTGAATAATTGATAGTTCCGTCCGTATTTAGCGACGGATGTATGACGAAACGCTTACCTATCAAAGTAAACTGGAAAGTTACGTGAAATAATTAGTGTAACTTATTTTGTGTATACAAACCAGCAATCTTAGCTGCAGATTACTTAGCACTCGGCCAGTAGTACGTCTGCTGCGACGGAATTTTGTCAACCTATTTTCTCTACTATATAGATCTAATAGACAGAATTCTCACACAGCACTAGACAACTAACTAGATAAATAGCTAGAAGTATATTTCCAATGTGACATTTTGAAGCCATAATTATATAATGTTACAGGAAAACGAAGACCGAAAATATCTTGGAATTTTAACCTCGTTTAGAGGGAATAATGCCGTAAATTTTAAACATATCGTACCTTTCCGTTAACAAAGGACTGGCTCATTATTGTAAAAACCCCAAGTCTATTCTCAAAAATACATCAAATAGACTGCGAAGTGAGCGTCGACAAGAAGAAAAAACTCATGCTTAAGATATACTTTTGGTTAGAGATGACATCTGTGAAGGGCATGGGAAAGTACACTTTAAATTAGAAATCGCATTGTTACAGCTGACTCCCTTCTTGGTTTAAAGAAGCGAAAAACTGATTTTATAAGCTATACCTATACACTTTAATGTTTGCTTTGTATTTTAATTGAAACAACTCATTTGCTTAAAGCCATCGTTTCTTTACTGCCTTAGTTGGCTTCAGCTTACAAACTGGAAGTATAAGCAGATAAGAATAGCCTTGGCCAGCCCGTACAGCCGTAACTGGAACAATAATCTAATTTAACCATACACAGAGAAGCATTCTAAATGCTTACTGTAGCTTTGACTAACCACACGTTCATTATACTTTTTCCCAAATATTTCGTGATTTATACGCCTGTTCACAAGAGGCCTCGAAGAAGCAGTAAAAGAGATGTAACATAACCCTAAATACTAAAATCCCTCTTGTGTTGGTAAAGGTTAAGTTGTTTTAAAAACATACACTTAAGAAAGATGTCACAGGACAAACCGCCGATAGTAATGTATTCGCTCGATTTCGAGTTCGATTTGCTCAATACGCCCAAGTAACATAGTTAGCGAACATAAATAAATATTTACATTAAAAAGAAACGAATACGTATGAATTAAACAAACTTGCTCCGTAAAATTATATATTACGTATCCAATGCTTCAGTCAATAAACCTATTTGACGAGGTTCTGCGTCACATTTGTAAGCAAGGTATAATAAATTGAACTTATTCAAAACGATTGTGTGCAAGTCTCAAAATTGCATAGGGAACAGCGCGTTCGCTGGGTCACAGTGACGTCAGAGTTTCAACAGCTGTGCACACTCGAGTTTTGCGCAGAAATAGTCTACTGCAGGTAGGCGTTGTTGACTTTACAAATTCTTGTTACGCTACCATTTTATTACTTCAAACGGCTCGGACAACGAAAACCACTAACTACGACTTTTAAATCTCTGTTATAAATTTAAGTAAACACAGCGGTATAAACAATGAAATTCTGAGTCATACTCACTTGAAAGCTTTGTGATGTGAGCGCAACATGGGTTTTAGCGAGGTTTGGAAAGTGCAAATCGATCCCTGCAGTAGTAGGCTTTACCAAGCGCTCGTGAAAAAGCGGGCCGTGTGAATTTCTCGCCAACTTTGCCAAAATAACTTTCGTTGACGGCCTTGTTGTCTTTAAGCTTATTCATTAAACATTGTTAGGCTTACATACATACAAGCTTCAACTTCATCAGTTCCTACTCTGTGCCAAAAGATCTTTCAATCAATCTAACAAGGCAATTAAAGTAACTACTACCAACGTTTTAGATATAAAAATCGCGAGTAAAATTTTACAGATATTTATAAGCGTATCTAATGTCCAGTTATCCGAAAACGGTGTTTAATTTGACTATAACCATTTAAGATTTAAAAATAAAGTTCATCCATCAACGTTTTTGGAGACAGTAATTCCGACGCGGTATGTCCACAACCCACAAACCTTTCTATAGATATACATACACACAGATCTATAGACTGAAAACTAGGCGATGCTCAGTGCACATAGAATCCGTAATGGAGCCGAGAGCCGTCGGAATGCCAGCATAGAACCTGCATAGTACACCATAAACGCATGACCCGTTTTCACATGTATGGATATCCGGTTAAACGCAAGAATAAAAGGTTGTGAACTGAATAGTGGAGGAAAATGCGCGCGCACACTTTGAATTAGAACATACTCTTCAAATGGGTAACTTAAATTGGCGTGCTTATGCCTAATAGCTTAGTAAACATATTTATTCTTTGTTAAATGTATTATTTAGACCTGCGACTTATCACACTACGAGCTTTGTGGTGTGAGGAAACCTGCGTCTGAGAAGAAATTCAAAAACTTAGTCGCACGTGAGAAACTGGGACGGATTTGCCATCTGACACTATATTCAACTATCAACACAACACACAACTACGGTTGAGGGTGCAGTAAAGTTATGACCAATAAGTTTCACTATTTGCCAAAGTTATCGCAACTGCAAAACCGTTTACATACCGTTATTATTGGATTTGCGAACATCTTGATAACTGTTTATAGAACTACTATGTTTGTTTTATGTTGTTTTAAAATAAATACTGTAGATAAAATAGTTATATAGAAAGAGAAATCGTATGTCGTCGCGATATCGCGTTGGAGGTTTATCCCTGTCATATAGAGTGACATCGGCGCCGGTTTAATCTTGTTCGCTTCAATATAATTGACAGCAATTTGTGAGAAGATAAATCATAAAAAATATTGAATATTTAACTTATTACTTTGACAAGACTGTCACACCACTTCTGCGGAATAAATTTTTATGTCAGGCCTTGCATTTTAATAAAGATTATCAATATTAATTTATTTTCAAGTAGGTATTAATTGGAATTTCGGAAATAATTTTATTGTGGACGAATGAATGTGAACGAAACGAAAAGGGTATGTATGTCTAGAGAGAACTGGCGTTCTATACTCTCTGCCTACCCCGTTAGGGACTCGGCGTGATGATATGTATGTATGTATGTATGTATGTTTTATCTAGTGTTACGACTACTTCTTCCCGTAAATATTTGTAATTGATATTATGATAAATAAAAAGTCGAACTGCGCTTTGTATCGTGCATGCTGTTTGCACATATACTTTTTATAGTATAGATAGTTCTAGTACCTAATATCTTGCGTCAACTACTTATTAGTTCAAGAACTTTCTGTGACAATACTTATTGTCAAAGGTATACTCCAGGTAAAAAAAAATCATTGCGTAGGAAATGCGACAACAACCAGGGCTTTTATCAGTTTTTGCGCGACAGGTTCGATCACTTGGGTCCTCCAACAAAAGCAGGACTCGAGAATGTGTGGAATGTAAAAGTCACGGAACAGGTAGGTGAATGCTGGCACACAGAACTGGTTTCATGCTGTGCTTTTTAAACGCTAATTTATTTGTATACTTATGTTTCAAATTTATGAGTTCAATTAATTCTAAACCAGTAACACAGACATCTGAAAATGTCATGCCCCAAAAGTGAGGATTGCTAATTTGAATGTTTATTTATTTTATAGTCTTAGAAATGGCTGATATAAATTTTGAATACATACTTTTTATTATTTCAATGTATGCAACCCAATTACAATTAATTTATACTAATACTATGAAGATACAGAGTTTGTTTTTTTTAACACACTATCCCAGGATACTACAGAAACAGTCCGAATTTAAAAACTAACTAAGTTTGCATTATATATTGCCCTTTCATTTAAGAAGGCTATATATCGTCATGCTGCTATCCAAGCAGATAATAGCTAAAGCTAAAACATCATGTAAAATGTACAAAATCTCAATTTTCAAATAAGTATCCGTTCGTGTTCTGTTTTTTAGACATTATACACAACCATCGTCCGCGTATTTAAGAAATTGAGATACCCTAAAGCTCGTTCTTAAACCGCATCAATTAAGTTGGAAAACTGATTTAATTGAGCCCAATGCTGCCACTTTATTTCTCCCAATAAAGAAACAAATCAGCCAACGAGAGTAATTGCCAGATAAATCTTAGTACGGTTCGGGTCGTGACTCGCCCATTTCTGAGCTCAAGGCGATCGGACCAAATGGAACGGACTCCAATTTTGACAACGTCCAGGAGACATTCAAGGGTAACAACACCTAAAACACCTATACATAACTATGCTCCGTAACGTGTCGATCGTGACCTAGGCATTTGTAGCTGAAACGATCGTGAAATGGCACCAGATAATAACGAAATTAAAGACCTCGTTAGGACTTATCTATTGTTGGTTATTCCAGTTTTTTTGCTCTCGGTTGTAAATCACAGCATTGATGAATATCTATTGTGCCATTTTTTCATCGTGATCTTTATCTTTGCGGATCCAGACCGCACACGTCGTGCCGTTAGGGTTTCAAGGTACTTGTCATTCAATACATTCTTCTTTACCCGTATAAAGATACATCGAGCCCATAAAACTGTATAAGGCCGTATTTGGACTATTGCGTTAACGCTTAGTTTATGTAGTGTTATCTATACTAATAAATTAAACTGAAGTGTTTGTTTGAAATATCTCAATCCATATGAAAGTGTACTTTAAAATGAATTTAGGTAAAGTTCTGTCTGTTTGTTTGTTCTCTAATTTCCGAATGCAGGACCGATTTTGAACTCTCACTGGTATAAAGCTCATATTATAAGGAGACCTTAAGCTATGTTTAGTTTTCATATATAAATATAACCAAATCTAACCCAGTTGGAGCCGCCAGGCACAGCTAGCGTATAATTATAATACTAGATGTGAGATAAAGCTGAGGGAACGGCCACTCGTGGACCTTGCAAAACTATTATGTAGGTGTAAAAATACATTGTATAAGGAATGCAGTCCCTTTATCACAAGATTACATTGAGCAGTCATGCGGATCAAAATACTTGGTCGACGTTTTTTATCGTGACTTTAATATTAAAACACAATTACTACTGGGGTTAAGTTTGTAGTTAGGTCAAAGTTTTAGTAATTCGATATATTCTCTCATTTGTTAATGTCGTACATAGTTTTTGAAACCGCATATATTTAAAAACCGGCAAGCATGTATGATAAATGTGAATAAAGCTCAAGAGGTCTGTAAGTCTAGAGAGAACTGGCACTACTCTCTCTGCCAACCCTATGCAAGAGGGATTCCGGTGTGATTATCACATGTATATATGAATATATGTAAATACTTACACGCCATTATCCACACTTCAGCTGGCCTCCAATCCAACCCAACCAGTTTAATAAGCGCAATTAAAGTTTACGATCGAAAATTAGACATTGCGGAAACTTCTACCGACTTTTTATCTCACACCTGACCTCAAGAGTGTGGTCGTTGAACTTCAAGAGACGAAAATATCACGTAAATCGAACGGAGCCACGTTACGCTTCGACGGCTATTCGAAATAAATAAAAAAATCTCATGCAATCACTTTAGGATCATTGAGAAAAGAAATAACTAGAATTAACTTAACCATAAAATTGCTCCAAATATACTCTTCACTTTTAAATTTTGCTCTCAACCAAATAGTAGCTTTATAATCTTTACTTCCCGCTTAATTGTAATGCTTTTGTTGAATTCTCACTTTGAAACGTTTTTGTTCGTACAAACGCATTAATTTGCCCCGTTCACGTAACACGGATTTTATTACCGCTCCATAACAAGCTTGTATGTTCGGCTTATCAGTTATGACGTGGTTCTATTTTTATATTGCTCTTAGTGAAAACACCTTGAGTGTCATTAATTAATTTTACTTCGATGTTCTTCTTTTCAGCACATAAATTGTCATATACTACTTACGTACAATGCAATTGTAACAGACCGATGTTTGAACATATTGAAAAGAAACTTATATGGAGAGACCTACAAACGCCATTTTTTGTCTGTTTATTTGTAAAAGAATCACACTAAAAGTACTGCTTGGAATTAAAGGCCTTTCACCGAGGGCCAAAGTCGACGGTAACCGCTTACCATTAGGCAGGCTCGTTTGCCACCTATACAGTGGTAGAAATAAAACTAGGTAGGTATACTAGGGGTCTAAGCAGGAAAATTGGGCTCGATGCGAACGCTAAATTTGTACACCTAAGCGAAGCTGAGCGGGTGAGCTAGTGATCTCATTGCCTCACAAATTGAGTTTGAAATTGCTGTCTTCTTTTGCTAGCAAAGATAAACCGTTAAGTTGAATTTGTATTTTTCAAGTATGTGCGTGTCTCAATAACATTAATTTACTAAATTGCGTGCGGTTCTAGCTGATTGGTTCAGCGTTCGCGATGCACGGGCGGTCACAGTAGGGCTACCATTTTTAGATACTTTATAACAATCTATACTACTTTATTTTATTAAATATACCTTTTTTATGTATATGAAAATACTGTATTTCAAATCTTAACTGTGACTTGTGATGCGAAAAATTATATTTTTATATCATCTTAATAAATTGCTCGAAACCGACGAGCATGTATGAAGAGACTAATGAATGTGGACGTAGCGAAAGAGGTATGTAAGTCTAAAGAGAACGGGCGCTCTATACTCTCTGCCTGCCCCGTTGGGGACTCGGCGTGATGATATGTATGTATGTATATTAATAAATACCGATCTTTAAGTTTAAATGCGTTCTACATATCTTTAAGGCTAAAAACAAAGAAATGTAAAGGTTAACGTTAACGTTACATGACATGACCACCTTTTCCTTATTTTTAAATATTGATACGTTATTTTTCACAAAGGAGGTAACCCTAGGTCACCGTGTAGGTGGAGCCGCCTCAAGTCGTAGGAAGTACACGTGTTCATCTGCATGTACGGTCTTGTTTTCACGGTTGTTGATTAGGTATTTGGACCGTTCTTATACCTTCTAGTTTCTATACACACTAATAAAAGTAGGTTTTATAATTTTTCATTAATTTCATATTTGTTCTCATTTACATTTACACGACTACTTGTAAGGAGGAGTAATCATAAATGTGAATAAAACGTCGCCTGGAATAAATTTAGGTACCAAAGTGACTGGTAGCAAGTGCTGCCGTCTCAAGCATGGCAGATGATTTTTAATTCCTACTCAAATGTATGCAGGTTTGTTAACGATGTTTTTCATCACAATTTAGCTCGTGGTGTGTTAAATCACTGTAGGTAGGCAGTTTAAGTTTCGCAAAAGTCATTGGTGCAATCCAACGGGGATTCAACTTGCAACTTGATTTTCCAGAACTACTTAAACAACTCGGCCACCACGGTTACATTTGAATATTCACAACAAAAACTCCCAATTGTTATTTCCTCAATGGCTTGAGTTGAAAATCATTACCTGGCGGACGTTCGCGTGTCGAGTACGTTTTCCTGAAAGAAAAGTGGGATATTATCATATTTATACAAATGCTGTACACTGGAACGATCAGTTTCATTTATGGCCGTGTAGTATAGTGCATTTCGCTCACCGAGATTTGGTTAAGATTGTGAGCAGTTACTTAACAGTGCATACACGTTATTGTTTAAGAAAGGTAAGATTTTATTCCGAAAATCGTTCAGGTTCTAAGTCTACTTTTCAAAAAAATACACTTCAAATCAATTGAATATTAAACAACGGGAACGCCTAGGGCATGTGTGAAGAGACTGGTGAATGTGGAGGAATGGACGAGGTGTGTGAATCTGCCTACTCAGGTACTCGGCGTAATGATATGCAGGTATGCATAGAGGAATTCTTTAGTGTCGACTTGTACTGACGCTTGCTTTACACTTCACTGTTGGAATCTTTGATAAAACGATAAGTAAAGAATGCATATAAACTTTAGTACTTCCAATAAAAACTTTTATGTGATGCATAAGCATACGAGTGTAATTTCTAACCAGTTCACATAATTAAAAATTAATTTAAAATTACACAACGGCACAATTATTTCAAATGCTTATGTAGGTTGGAATTTTAATAATCACTCTTTTCAGTCTTAAGAATCAATAATGTACTTTCTGTAACTTCTTATTCGACTTCAAAATGTGTTTCAACGACACGTATCTCGGGCATCTTTACGTCTTCCTGCAAGGGCTAGACAGAATAAGCTAGCACACGACTTTTACAATATGATGTGGTATGGACAGTAATGTTTCTATGCATACGTAAGGCACGACTTACTCGTGTGAACGAATGTGTTTCAAACTTTGCTCTCACATTAAAACCATTGTTGACTGTTAGCCCTTTACTCCGTGTGTCGCAACTGTAGAGATAATGCACACAATGCCATGCTTTTTAGTTCCACACGAGCATTTCTTTGTTGTATGAAGGACCCAGTCGCCATCGTGTCCATGTACTCTCTTTATATGCGTCGGACAGTGGAAAGGGAGGTTGTGTCTTTGTGTATTTTGATAACCTACATAATCTTTCTAGAACAGAGGAGAAAATGTGATAGTCGACTTTATACGACACGATAGCTTCTTAAAAATATCTTGCAAAAAGATTAATAGACATGAGTTGGATCAAAGTGTGTCAGTCGTGACGTATAGGGAGGTCAAAGATATTGTGCTGGACAGAATTGGGAGGAGTTGCATCAGCACGCCCGTTTTGAGCTCAGCTCTTAAATTTATGATGATCACATAATCTGTAGAATTCGATGACATGTTTCTGAATTCTAGAAAATGAAGTTATGTGGGTTCGGTCGTATAGAAAGGATGAGCAACGAAAAGCTAACAATACACATTTAATACAATACACAATGAAAATGTTTGGTAGGAAGGGGGCAGGTAAAACCTCCTTACAAGTACCATTATCAAATTGATAGAACAATCAAGGATGTACTAGCAGTGCTCATAAGTGATAAACTCGTGATGCGAAGCAATTCTAGAGAGAATTGGCGCCCCTTCCCTACTATACTTACTAGTTTGGTGTTTGAAATGATCTTCTAGAACTTATTAATGGGGTACATGCTAGTACGGTCTATTATTTGGGCGTTACAGATCTTGATTGGTTCCATGACTACGAGTTAAGCTTGATCATGTTGAAATCTAACGTGTCCATGGCCCAAAATCTTGACCCTGGCACTAAAACCGTGCAGCTATTGGATTTGTTTTGGGTAGGAAATAACAACGAAACGACGTGACGTGATCGAAATAACAGAAAAGGCGTAGTCACTAAGAGCTTAAGAAGATTTGGAACAAATCTGTATTGATCGTTAAATAACCTCCTTTAACATTGATGTGATATAATGATATTAACGGACTCGCCATTTGTGAGGTTAGCATCTCTGTATGTACACATACATACATACAGTTATGCCGAATCACCGGTAGGCAGAGAGAGTAGAGCGCCAGTTCACCCACATTATCCAGTCTCGTCATTCATGCTCGCCTTCGGCTTCGAGTGCACTATAAATCTTCTATAATAATAAATAATATCCTCACGCCTTCCCACAAGGGTCCCCGAAGGGGTAGGCAGAGTTGTATGGGTAATACCCACACACCCACTTTCCGCCAGAGGTATATTAGGTGTCAACGTGACAGATGGCGAGTCCATCGCCGTTACTTAAGCACGACTATACATACGTCTTTGAATTTCTTCTCAGACGTATGCATGTTTCCTCTCGATGTTTTCCTTCACCGTAAAGCTCGTGGTGTGACTACTAAATCTTCTAAGAAGTATGAATCTCGAAAAGATTCGACACCCCTGCTTACAGCTTTGGGGATTATTGTAGATAAATTATATTATGATTAATTATAGATACTTGTTAGACTCAAAATTTGGTTTACTTTACCAGTCATCTGTTCACTGTCCTTCTAGAGGTACATATATCTTCACGCCTCCCAGAAGGATCCCCGAAGAGATTGACAGGTGTGTAAGTAATACAGACACACCCACCTTTCGGAGGGAACGTATGCAGGTTCCTTTCGATATTTTACTTCACCGTAAAGCTCGTGGTGTTGTTACAAATCATTGCACTTAAGTTCAGAAAAACTCATTCGTACAGTCGGGATTCTGCTCGAACCACTCGACCACCTCGCTTCTTCTTCCTACCATCTAGAGGCATGTTCCATTATGTAACCCTGGTCATCTGACGGTAGCTGTTAGTGTGATTCAACAAGTTCTAGTTCTAACGCCATAACTGTTGTTATCTGCAATAACGTTAACCATTTTAACCCAAGCTAGGTCTACATTTCCTTATTACACTTGTACTAAAGTTGAAATTGCTACAGACCTTACTTGATTTGTTAATAGTTATGAGTCACGACATGATTCAATGTTTGTAAATACTGCTTTAAATGTCTCTAACTGCAAGATATTACAAAGGAACTCTAATAAAGGTTTCTCGTATTGATTTTTAAATTAAAATCTTGAGATAGGTACAAGCTAAGCTACTTAGTTTGAGTAGTCGCCCGCAACGTGAACATTGCAATTTCGAAGACGAATGTAACAATCGGTTTTTACGGTGAAGGAAAATATCGAAAGGTATCTTGCATACGTTTCAAAAGACGTATGTATAGTCGTCTTAATAAATGACGATGGTCTCGCCATTTGTCATATTGGATCGAAAAATATATTATGGGGAAAAGAGATCAATGTTTCACAACCGCCTTTTCCTTCGGAGAGCTTGAAGGCGTGAAGATAACTCATACATATATACATATTGATCCAATCATAGCAAAATGGTGAAACTCACTTGACTTGAGGATGAAGTTATCACATTTTTGGTTTATCACGACATCGCTCGCCTATCTGATCTTGGAGATGTTCAAGAGTGGACGTAAATGTATCAAGAGATTGAAATAATGATAAGGTTTGTGAAACATTCGACACGCTATCGTTTGATAGAATTCAACCGCCTTTTAGCCTACTCCACTAACAATTAACGGATTGCGGAAAACAAATTAATGAAGCAATAAAACTGCCCTCGTGGCTCGTAGGAATTTGAATACGGTACGGTAATATTACGCCAATGAGAAATCTCATTTGGTGGCTTTTTTTTTAGTGTAGTTTCATTTATTTTATTAAGCGTGAATACGTATTGTGTTTAATACAAAATGTTAAATAGTAAACAAAATTTTTTACATAATTCGACCCGATTCGCAAGGCGCAATATTTTTTCATTATCATTCAACAGGCAAAATTAATTGAGGCTCATTAATAACATAACTATTTAGTTATGGACTCCTCACCCGTCAAGTTATCTGAATATTTCTCGGAGGAAAAAGGTCGCTGTTACACCTTTGCCTACTCCTTTGAGAACCTTGTGAGAGAGTGTAATTTGTACTTTAATACTTTGTAATTCACCTATACAATCTCAACCACAATTGCACACCGACAGTATCTCGCATCTGATCTCCATTAAAATTGGACCGTCTATCGATCCATCGGTCGTTTTATCTAAATTGTTGAGTCCTTGTGTAAATTTCAACACATCCAACGCAGTAAAGTGGAGCAATGCTGAAGAAAACGATAGTGGCTGATGTGGAACAAATAATTGCACAATAACAGATCAGTTTCCAAATCATAACTGCGAATTAGTTAAGTGGCGAGAGTAGATCTAAATAAAGGTACATTAAACTTTATTTACCAGTAAAACACAGCTAAAGAGTTCCTTTGTTTGAATGCGATAATCTCTGGAACTACTTGGCAGAATAAAGGAAGGTTACAGTAAACACCACGGTTCAGCCCTTAGTAGCTGAGCAAAAAGAAAAAAATCCTTTGTTCATGCCGAGTTTAAACTGCAGGTCAAACCCACATGAAGAGCTAGTCTTAGAATTTATTTAGATCTAATCCACTGGTCTAAGAATTGGCGGGGTACGTCCTTTTGCGAGATATATACTATAACTATAATATTAATAAAACCAGCTGTGCCTTGCGGTTTATCCGCATAATATTTGGTAGACATTTTTTATTTTATTTTTATTTTATTCGGAATACAAACAGTCATCAAATAACAATAAGCTTAACAAATAGATAATAAAAGACAAACAGTATCCACAGAAACGAAAGAAATTATTTTAACATGCATGACATACATACATTAAATCAAACTAACTATTTATAGGTAACTAAATATACATTTATGCAGTAAGAAAACATTTTTTGTATGGAATAAAAATGATATGTGTTATCCAGCTGATAACGATGTGCCATATATAATCCAATTTCGTCGCCTAATTTATGCGTCAAAGAGGAAAAAACAGCCTTACAAACATTCGGATTTATAATATTCTTACGATGTTATCTATAAATCGTTAAGCTTGTTCCCGTTAATAATTGTTGGTGTCATCTTGTTGCAGGCTAACATAGTCATCAAGAATTCCATCCGCATTTCGACCACGGAAAATACCTTGGCTGTCAGCAGCTAAATTTGAACAAGCTTCATATCGACGTGCTGTCACTTACGCAAGCGGTTCACCAACGAAAGCGAAGAGGCTGGTCCGATAACTAAACAAGACAAGGTGTAGTTACAAACTAGGTGAAGAGCACCCGTGTGATGTGCCGGCAACATCGCACTGAAGTGCAGTTGGACGTTACTTGACTTACGACCTGGATGAAGCATCGCCATGAAGTTTTCAACGGGCTCCAGTTCGAGCAGCCTCGCCAGCGACTCGTTGTCGAGAAAATCGACGTTATGCATATATACAGAGGCTGATTTACCTGCGCCGCCGCCTCCTTGCGAAAGAGTAAGTAAATCTTGTGACATCCCTAGCTAACTGCACAATTTCATAATAGGCAGTTCCGTTCCTTTTACTAGAGTTGAAGAAGCGAAATCAACCGTTGAAATGTATAGTTTCATGTTACGCATTTATGGGAGAAGCAAACGACCTGCAATTTGCTTTCGATTTTTCACCAAGTTAACATACATATTTACAGTACTTATTTTACATTCAACGATTTCGTATATCTATATATATATAGGAGATCCCATTTTTGAACTGACTCATCACGAAATCTCAGGAACTATAAGGCCGATTGACTTGAAATTTGGTAGAAGTATTCCTTACACGATGTAGAGGTCAGCTAAGAACGGATTTTATGAAACTCCACCCGCAAGGCGTTAAATAAAAAAAACACGTTTTTCAACCATTGCTTTTTATGGCGCGAAGTACCAACCAATGTTATCTGGGAAAAACAATTGCAAGAGAGTCGTTCTTCACTTGCGTTTTAAAATAAGAATTCGATTCAATGTTCATTATTATTTAAAGATTTCAAACATTTTTTTTTATTTTTTTTTATCGATTATTTATACATTTAACCAAGTGTTATTTGTGACCTCTAAAATAATTTAAATTAGTTATTAATAAATTTAATTAATTTATTTCAACACATAAACATAGATGATGCTCAAATATAAAACAATATTAATCGGACACCAAGAATCGTATTTATTGCATATTGTTATGGGATACCATAGACGATAACAAGTAAAACTGGCGCGTACCATAGATTGATTATGGCGCGAAATACAAATGTCATCTGGAAAAAACAATTGCGAGAGTCGTTCTTCACTTACTTTTAGTAGAGTCGGGACAAGTCGGGCAATTTTTGTGTTTTTTTTTTCAGTTCGGAGTAACGATCTTAGATCGAATCCGCAATGAAGAGATTCTCAAATCAACGGGTGTGAACGGGGGTGTGATTGAAAAGATGAAGTAAGGCATGTTAGGTTGGTTTGGACATATACAAAGATTGACGAAACAGATATACAAAGCGAAAGTGTGTGCAAGAAGAGGCAGAGGAAGACCACGTTCCAACTACCTAGATCAAATCGATCGGACGCTCAAGGACGGGAACGTCAAGAGTACTCGAAACCGACAAGCATGAATTGAGCATGAAAGAGACTGATGAATGTGTACGAGGCGCAAGAGGTATGGTAGTCTAGAGAGAACTGGCGCTCTATACTCTCAGCCTACCCCGTTAGGGACTTCGCGTGATGATATGTATACAATTCTTTACCCTTACGGTAATAAGGCAAGAAATCTGTTGTAACGATATTCACAACACTATAACTTCTAGAAGACAACTGTTGTATTCTCTGTGACACACCGGTCCTATCCTGCTTTAATTCAGCTAATAATCTATCTCTGTGCCTTATTTCATCCAATACCGTTCTGTAATTTTTGCAAGCAATATATATTCCTATACTTTTGTAATGTTCGTAGGTAACACGTGAACGTACTGTGTTTGTCGTTTAATCGCTTTGCTTTGCTAATAATTTAACACCATAGATTGATTATGACGCGAAATACAAATGTCATCTGGGAAAACAATTGCGAGAGAGTCGTACTTCACTTGGGTTTAATTTGTTGCAAGAATTCGATTGAAATGAAGTCCCTTCCGCTGTCTGTTCGCTTAGATCTTTTAAGCTATTCCACAGATTTCAATGCGGTTATCAGCAATACATAAAGTGATAAGAGAGGAAGGTTTATATTATATGTTTAATGAATAAAGAAATATTCAAAGATTTGTAGTGTGATGATAGAAACATATTTTTGTGCGCTTAAATCGCAAACGCTGGATAAACCTTACGAGATAGATCAATTAAATGTACTACGGAATAGTATATCTTAAAATGATCGATAAAAATTTCCACGATAATATTTAATTATCTCTAAAAGATAAACCACCATAACCATTTTTATCTTTTACATAGTATTAGTATTAATATTGCACCCGTGCGAAGCCGGGGCGGGCAGCTAGTTATTAATAACGCTTTTAAAAAAAATAATGCAAAAACAGCGCGTCCGGGTTGGAGAGCTTGGAATACCTATACGAGAGAAAGTGGCATGTCATCTCAGGTCTCATCCTACCCGTTGGTGCCGAAAATAATATTGCAACACCTTGAATATTTATTTTTTCTCCTTTTGTTCGAAACCCCTTTCGGTTTCTCAGTTCTTTTATGGTCATGCTGCCATAAAATCTCATTTACATTTTTAAGACACCTGGCCTTCGGCCTTCTACTTTTACCGCCAAAGTCCTCGATCATTCAAGCGTGTTTGAAGCGTGTTTGTTCTAGCTAATAGCTCCCATATCGCAGTTTCATAATTAATCGCAGCTATTAGGATATTTGTAAATTAGCAACCCAAATATACATACACACATATTTCTTTAAATAATATACATATAAAAGTTCTTCACGAGAGTATTTTCGCTGGCGATCCATTTAGGTGCTAACTTGGCATTCTTGTACAAACATATGCAGCTTTTCTTAACGATGTTCTCCTACGCCCTAAAGCAGGTGGTGTAATTGTCACCTCTACTTAGGCTCAGAAAAAAGTAATTGGTACAGTGGGGATTTTAATTTGCAATCTTTGTGTTGCCGATAACTATTCGACGGCTCTTTATTTGAAAGATGGCGCATTTATTTATGAACTTATATAGGTATCACTGAATGTCCTTATCCAATACGTCAAAATACTGTAAAACTACTATGAATGAATAATTTAATCATGAAATTGTAATTCTATGCGGTACAACCGTGACATATTTTTTTAATTCTTCTTAAGTAACTCTTGACCTTCGGCATAACTTGATGAATCTTTATTTTGTTAGGTAATATGAAAAGAGCTCAATGATTCATGTACTT